>JAOSBP010000008.1:28414549-28426304 GCA_027563825.1 Erythroxylum mucronatum
AGTTTGGTCAGTTCAATGATCATATCTCCATATGCATCATCTATATATGTAACTTAGTAAATGAGATCTACTAATATTTATCCAATAGATACTATTACATATATATTGATCTAACCGGATCATTAAAGTCCTTATTTGATAATCTTATGATCAAGAACATTTTTAGATTAAATTCTAAAGACTTGGCTCTCATTATCATAATTTCCATTATGATGGCAAGTGTATAAATTTAATCAAGAACTTATCATATTAGAATAAAAACAATAATCGTAATATGATAATAAAATCATTTGCCATGTTATTAATCAAAATTAATAATTACAAAATTAAAGTGTTAAATCTATTACATAACTATTGAGTCATGAGCATAATTCCAACAATTAAGTTTAAGAAATTATTGTTAAATTTTCGAGTTTAGGTTCAAACGAATTAAGGAGTTGCATAAATTTTCAGCTAGAAATATCCTACAATAAAATCAGCTTACGTGTGGATAAAAGAAAAGTGGTGCAAGTGTCATTTTAACTAAACTCTAAAGCAATTGGAATCTGATAAGCTCAAGTTCTACGTAAATCCACTTGGACCACTTTGCTTTTATCCTCACGTAAACTAATTTTGACCCGTAACAAAGTGGATCTTTTGCACTTTAGTGTAAAATAAAAGTGGTTATGTCTGATTTTGATGCGGTTGGGCACTGTTGCTTGGATCTATGAAATTTGTTGACTTTAGCTGAGAGATACCTGCAAAACAGTAAAGGCACACCGGGAGTTGACTCCCGATAGGCCCCTTTGACGCTCAAATTAGTATTTTTGTGAAGGTTTTAGTGGTCAAAAATAAAGAAAATACAAGAATTCTAAAGTCGTACCTGTTGCATGGTGAGGTAATACCTTATATAAGAAAATCCTGCTAAGTTTAGGTCACTTTCTATGAAAGGACCGATCGGCCCACATGTCGTTGTAAGTTTGGTTCAGGACTTAACACGACTGACCCAACCAAAAAGATTTTCTACTTCACCACGTACATAGAATAGTAGGGAGACAAGGTTTTTCTTTGAAGAAAAAAAACATAATGATAATATGTTTAAGTCCTGATTATGTTACCTACATATCCCACAAAAACCAGTTTAAGAAAAGAAAGCGAAAGGACCACTAAATTGACGTTACAATGAACTGAAGGATCCACGTCATGAGATTCCCTTCTCTAAAGTAAACTAGTCACTACACAATTTAAGGCTTTGAGCTCAACTTATGATTGAATTGAATTCTTAATGTTTTACCCTAGTTATTAAGTTAATAATAATAAGGGTTTAAAAACGACAATTAAATATTTAAGCTTTCAATTTTTTTAAAATTAACCCAAAGTTAGTATTTCTATTAACGTTACTAACGTGACAAGTCATGTTAGACAAAAATTTAAATATGTTTCATAGCAATTAGATTAAAATTTAGATCTCAGGCTTAATTAAAATAATAAAATGAAATTAAGAAAATTTTAAAAAATTGAAAGACAAAAGATATAAACCCTAAATTAATTTTAACAAAGATTTTAACAATAAACTATATTTTAAAAAATTAAATATTTAGTTGTTACTTTTCAATAATCAAGCTATAATTGTAAAATTAAATAAAAATTGAGATTTTTTTATAATTAATCCTTATAATAATTCTAATAACAAGGTCTTTTAACAGTCAATTGGAAGCAGAACGAGAAGAGGAAGGAACAGAAAGAAGGTCTTAGTGGTAATTAAGTGAGGATAAGAAATGGAATTAACAGCATTGAAAGAGCGTAGAAAGAGGCCCAGAAAAAGGGGAAAGCTAGTGGTGGGTCAGTGGCCAACTAGCTGTTAAGAGTAGTAATAGTCTTTTTCACTCCATTCAAAAACTCTTCCCATTTTCCTCTTTCTGTGCTTAGGAGCACCTGTCTCTCTCTCTGACGTTTTTTCCTTTGCTTTCTGAAGATATGCTTGACGGGCTTCTTGGTCGGGGCTATGCCTCCAAGTGGTACGTTTCATTTTTGTAAATGGCATTATAATATCTTGTTTGTGGTTGTCAAATTGAAGGTAATTACATTTTGGTTTGTTTGTGCATTTGGCTAGTAAATCTCTCATAAAGCTGACCAAGAGTCGGATCGATGTAATAAGGAGGAAGAGGAATGCTACTTTGAAGTTTTTGAGGAAAGACATGGCTGATCTGCTCGCTAATGGCCTTGACATCAACGCTTATGGCCGGGTACCCTCTTTTTATTTCTTCTCTTTATCACAGGTTTTCTCAGTCTGGTCGCTTTTAATGTTGTTCTCATTTCTGATTGATAAGTTGCAATCTCTTTTTTAGTGTATTTTTTGGTGCTTTCTTTCAATCTCTCTCTCTCTCTCTGGCGTATGTGTGTGTGTGTTTGATCTTTTTAGAGGTGTTCTTAATCCGTTAGTTAATGGAACAGGCTGAAGGACTTATGGCTGAAGCGATCCTGTCATCTTGCTATGATTTTGTTGAGTACTGTTGTGATTTTGTGTTGAAGCACCTTTCAGTGATGCAGAAGATGAGGTATTAGTGCCTATCAACTATCTGTATCGATCAATCGTCCTAATTAATGGGACGGATTATGTTTTGTCTCAATTTCTTTTGTATTTTGGTTCTTTCGTTTGCGACAAACGTGATAAACTTTTTCATTGCGTCTAGGATTAAAGCCGAAACAACTGTTAAACTTTCATAGATTACTCAAATATGTTCGTTCTTTAACTTCATTTTTTGTTTAATTAACCTTTATTATTTCTAATCTTTTAACAAGTCAAGTCCATGTCCTATGAGAGGCTTACTTCAGTTTCTAGGGTTAGTTCCAACAGTTATTCATCCAACTGTTCCTCTAACAACATAAAATCATTACCATCGAACTTTTTCCGGTGGCATTTTCACAAATTTTTGTGTGAGGAATGCATAATTTGGATTTGGTTGTGACAATATTAAAAGAGCTAAGTTCAATAAAAATAAAGGATTAATTGAATGGTATGGAGAATTTCTATGACTTATTTATGTTTTTATCCTTTTGTTTTTGCTTTGTTGGGTCAGGTAAGTTAATGTTATGCTGTCTAAGCAGACAATTATGAGATGAGATGACGATCCTTTACCAATTTTTTCTCTTTAAAAAATATTTTACCATCCTCTTTTTTGAGGATGAAATGCGTCTCAAAATGTAGCACAACATATAAATTGATTAGGCATCAGATGTGGATGCGAATATGCAAGGTATGTTTGTTGTGATTGCACTATTCATTGTAGTATGCAAGCTTATAGATTAGATCATCACAATTTTTAGTTTGTTTGAGATAACAAAATTTGTCTTTACTTTTTGGTGCCAGTGTTTCCTTGTCTAAATTTGTTTTGATAAGTTGCAATGCCTAGGAATGGTAGTAAAATTTTGTGAGTCATTCTTCATGGTCAAATTGACAAACTTGTTTTCATAAATGTACATGGCTACTTCTTTGTTTAAAGAGTCCTGATTTTATAGCAGTATTCATGTGTTTTGTAACCCTCGTTCCCGATGAAAATGAATTAAAAGAATACACAGTTTAGTTTTTTCATGAATAGTGCTAAGGTCATACTTCATGGTTTTGCCAACATTATTTTTATTTTTGTCAAAATGAATCCTGTGTTATGTGCAATAACAATATATTCTATGGTGATTATCACATTTGGGGAGATATAACAGGATGTCTATGTTCAGAATGAGTCCTGTATTCTTGTTCTTATTGTTTATTTTCTTTTAATTCATAGTATCTCTTTTTAATTATTCCTGGTGCAAATTTGAATTTAAGCTTAGTTTGTTGAACTGATGGTGCATTGTCTTTATTGTCCTTCACCACTCTCATGATATCAAGGATGCTGCAAAATTTTGCTTTAATATCTTTTTAACCTCATTTGAGACAATCAATACGTTGAAAATTTGGTTGCATTATTCTCCCAACTTACTGTTACTTTTTCAGTCACTGCCCTGAGGATTGTAGGGAGGCCGTTTCATCCCTAATGGTTGCTGCTGCAAGATTTTCTGATCTGCCTGAGTTACGGGACCTCAGGCATATATTTGAGGAAAGATATGGGAATTCTGTAGATTTGTTTGCAGATCAAAAGGTATTTCCAGTTCAGATTTTATTTATCTGAATTGCTTTTCTACAGCTGACCACATGAATTCCTTTTGGCAGTTCCTAGAGAATTTATTCCCAAAATCTTTTATGATGGAGAAGAAAGTTGAGCTAATGCAAGATATAGCATCTGAGTTCTCCATTAATTGGGATTCCAGGGGTTTTTCACAAAGCATGTCTAGACCTTCTGCATCTGCACAGGTTTTGCTTTATACTTTTGTACTGTTAATACATCTCCCACCTCAGCAGCTGTGCATATACTGATTTGTGAAGTTAGAACTTGTTTAGTATGTCCTATTATATTTACTATTTTGTTCTTGTTTGGAGGTTGCTAATTCTGATATTGCTGTTTTTATATAATGTTGTTTTAGTATATACATATCCTTTGTTCATTTAATGCCTTTTCCTTTTGTATGGTTGTTTTGCAGGACAAACCAAAAACCTTTGGGTCTTTATGTACCAATGATGATAAACACAATTCTAGCAAGTGTGATTTTTCATCCAAAGAAAGGCCTGTACATATTAATGATGGATATAGATTGTTCAATGACAGCCCTAATCCTAGATTCTTAAATGAAGTCCCAAACAATGAATGCAAGGAACCTAGTGTCAAGAAGGGAACTGTGCTAAGTAAGGACAAGAAAGACTCTGTATTTCAAGGAAAGCATGAAGCCCTTTTGCAGAAGCATGAAATTTGGAAGGATGATTCTCCCATAGAAATTGTCAGGTTGGGTAGTTCATCCAGTAAGAAGAAGGTGCAAAGGGTTGATAATGGGTCCAAAATTCATGAGGAAAGGGAAATTTCCATGCCTAAAAGAGATAGACAGGACATGTTAACACGGGGACAGGCTGACAGTATGCCTAGACCTGGAGGATTGTGGTTAAAGAATGGTGAGAAAGAGACAATGACCAGCAATGGCTATGTTGAGTTGCATAAGAATACAAATTCAATTGGAGATGTTCGGGAGGAGGAAATGCAGAAGTTGAAATCCCAGTATAGGAAGGCCATGCCACCTCCTTATACTAAACCTAACACAAAATTCAAGGAAGGAAAATATGGAGCTACTTTTGGATCCCTTCCAACCGGCTCTGATGTTAATGTTGTTGATGATCCTTTAAGAGATAACAGAAGTAATGCTGGTAATGGGTCTGAGAAGATTCAGGAACAGGTATACCGTAATGAACATGAAAAGCAAAGTGTTGGATTTACCGGAGAATGTGGTCCTGGGCATGATAGGATGGATTATTATCAGGATGACAGTGTTCATAACCCCATACCAAAACCAAGATCATCAAGGAGGAGACAGTCAAAATTATACTCTAATGTTGATGATGGTAGCAATTTGGAAGATGCAGGAGTAGTGAAGAGAAGATCAAGGAGCAGGAGAAAAGATGATTCAAGACGTGGTCTTCAAATCATTTTTGATGAGCATCATCATGATGATGAAGAGGAAAGGGTGATAGATAGATTATTAATCCATTACAGCAAGAAGCCTTCAGCATATGAATCTGAAAAGGTTAGAAAAAAGTCCAGGAATCGACGAGCAAATAACCAAGGCAATGAGGATGACAGGTCTCGACAACACGTTGGTAGAAACGGGCCTGATGAGATGGTTCCTCCCCCGCCCAGATCAATTTCACTTCCTGAGACACAAACATCATCAGAAGCAACGAAAGTGTTTACACGTGCTGCTTCCTTTCAATCAGATGGGTCAAAACCTGCTCGGCATGTGCATCCAAAATTACCTGATTATGATGACTTGGCTGCGCGCTTTGCTGCTTTGAAAAGTAGGTGAAGCCTCTAGCCATCAGAATCAGCTTCTTATAATGACCAGATTGCGTTTCTGTAGTTAACTCGCATTGTGGGGTGTCTTTGAAGGAAGTGTGCCTATACTTAGAATTGCGTTGCGGAAGCATTCCCACGGGGATAGACTTACAGTCTAGGTCAGCAAACTCCTATGTTGGATTGGGGATATCTGTGATTCTGCAATCTGTGGACTATTGCATAATTATAGCTTGTACGACAATTATTCTTCCATTTTTTGTATCCATGTGAAGTAACACGTATATTTGCTGGTTCATGGAATAATCCAACTTGAAATCGCGAGAGTCCAGTGTCGAAGAAACTTTGGCAATTAGGTGAAGCGTTTACGTCCGGTACACCCAATGCCCTTCTCAGAGGTATCACTTACCCTTATATTACAGCCAGTTTGTATTGCTTCCATTCCTGGACTTATCTAAAGGTCACAATGGGAGCAATACTGGTAATGAATATGAGCTTTGCCATAGTTTTTGGCCTAGTGCTTGTGCTTTTAGTTTTAGCCGAGGTATCCTGCACTTACCACCGCCACCATGCCTACCCCCATCACAGTTTCTTCACAAACTTCAACTTTAAAAAACCTGAAAACCAATCATCTACTCATGCTTTAACCAATTACTATTCCCAAGATGTTCTAGGTGCAAAAATGTTCCTTTATCTTTCACTCTCTTGCAAGTAAAATAAGAAAACAGATATTGGACACTCGTTTATAGGCAACAAATTACATTAAAAAATCAAGAGTTTTATTTATATAAGCAACTTTTTATCGGATCAAAATTTTGGTCCAATCATATGAATTGGTTTAGGATGAAGCAAGTCCCTCGTTCTCCACTTGCTTAGTCAAAAATTTCGGCTTCCATTTGCTGCATCTCTCCACTTGCATGATGATTTTGGCTCTCATTAAATGATGATGCTTGCCTCTCCCATTTGCATTTGGCTATCATTTAATGAAGTGCATGTATCTAGCTTCTTTCATATAAGGCTAGCTTGATTTATTTATTGACATTGCCTCCCTTAAATCAAGTTGGTAGAAATTTATTGTTCCTTACAATTTCTTCAGTTTGTGAAACAATTTAGACTTACAGTGATTTAGTACAAATATCTACAACTTGTTCTTTAATGTGGTAATAATTTATCACTACTTCCTTTTTAGTTACTAGCTTGCAAATTTTGTGAAACCGAATGTTTATGTGGTTGGATTACCCATGAAAAACTGGATTTTTGCACAGTGCTATTACAAACTTATTATTACAAAATAATTTTGTTGGAGCATCTTTTTTTTGATGTAATACTTCAAGCATTCTTCTTAGCCATACTGTCTGTGTAGCATAACTAGTTGTTGCAATGTATTCTGCTTCAACTGTAGATAACACAACCACGGGTTGTTTCTTTGTAGACCATGACATTGCACTAATGCCAAGATAAAAAACATACCCTAATGTGCTTTTTCTTATTTCTATATCTCTAGTTTAATCACTATCTGTATAACCTACAAGATTCACATAATTGACATTTGCATAAAAAAAATCCTTCATTCAAAGCATCTTTGATATACCGAAAAATCCTCTTTGCTCCTTGTAAATGGCAGATATGAAGCTCGTCCATGAATATGCTAAGTAATCCAACTCCAGAAAGTATATCTGGTCTAGGTGTAGTTAAATACCTCAGACTTTTAATTAAACTCTTGTAGGAAGTTGAATTTATATATCTCCCTTAGTCTTCTTTTAATTGTTTCAATTTCTCTTCAACTGGGATAGGAGCTGGTTTTGAATTCTCCATCGTATATTTCTTCAAAATATCATTCGCATACTTCCTTTTAAAAATTCCACCATCCAGTTGAATTACCTCTATTCTACGAAAATAAGACATTAGACTTCAATATGTCATGTCAAATGATTTTACCATAGCCTCCCTAAATTATTCAATCATCATTGAGTTGTTTCTAGCAAAAAATAGATCATTAACATAAAGACACACAATTAAAATATCACCAGACTCAACAAATTTAACATATAAAATATGCTCAAAAGGACATCTTTCAAAATCATCATGAAGTATAAATCAATTCTTTTGTATCATGCTCTTGGTGCCTGCTTCAATCCATATAATGCTTCCTTCAACCTGTAAACTTTATCTTCTTTTCCTCTAATTTCATAACATGCAGGTTACTTAGCATATACTTCTTCTTCCAAAGTTCCATTTTAAAAAGTAGAATTTACATCCATTTGATAAATTTTCCAATTATTTTGAGTTGACAGAGAGATAATAAAGCGAATAGTATCTAATCTCGCAATAGGAGCAAATACTTCAAAATAATAAATACCTAGTTTTTGCTTATATTTTTTTTGCAACCAATCTAGCTTTAAACTAATCAATCTCACCATTAGACTTGTACTTTGTCTTGTACACCCACTTTACTTCTATGGGCTCTTTATCAGTAGGCAAATATGTTAATTCCCATGTGTCATTCTTTTCAATTGCACATATTTCTCCATCCATGGCTTTTCTCCATTTCAAGTTTCCCATGTGTCATTCTTTTTAATTTCACATATTTCTCCATGCATGGCTTTTCTCCATTTCAAGTCATTTGATGCCTCCTCACAATTAACTGGTTCACAATTTGCATATAAAAGAAAAATTGATAATCTCTTCATCAGATTGATCATTATCAATACCTATCACATAATCTTCCAATCCGACTAGTAACTGACAATGTCTTTAAGCTCCACTAGATGTCTTTGGTTGGGATACTGAATTTGCCTGAGTATTTTCTTCTTCATAGCTTTCTTGGGATGTGGCCTTTTTGGGATGTTGAAGACCAATCCCATATTCCATCCTCATTAAAAGTTATATATAATCGTCTTTTCATATTTTGATTGTATAATTTATAGGCTTATGAATTTGTACTATAGCCTATAAAAATACATTTCTCACCTTTTTCATCCAGCTTCTTCCTTAACTAATCTCGTATATGGGCATAAGCAATACACCCAAAATATCTGAGATGTCTAATGGAAGGTTTCCTTTCGCTCCAAGCTTCCTTAGGTGTTTTTTCATTGAGGCTTTTTAATGAACACTTGTTTAAAATATAAACTGCACAAGCAATAACTTATGCCCAAAATTCTTTAGGCAATTTTTTAGATCTTAACTGGCATCTTACCATGTCCATAATAGTTTTGTTCTTCCTTTCTGCTACTCCATTTTATTGAGGCATGTATCTGGTGGTCAACTGATGTTGAATTCAAAGACTTCTGTGCATGCAAGATACTTTTCACCTTTATCTATTCTTAATGCCTTAATTTTGCAACCACTTTGCTTTTCCAAAAACACTTTAAATGATTTAAACGCATCACAATCTTTTGATTTCTACTTTAGCCCATGCCTTTCTGCTAAAATCATCAATAAAAGTAATAAAATACCTATTACACAGATCTGAATGAATAATTTCCAGTAGCCTCTTTGCCATGTAGGACTTTCCAACTGGAAATACATCCCTATGCTTTTTTCCCATCTCATATGTCTCACATACATGGTTGGGGATATTCACAACAGGTAAGCTAGACACAAGCTCTTTTCTTGATAGATAATTTAATCTAGAAAAATGAAAATGTCGAAAACGTATGTGACATTGCCAATTTGCATTAGGTATCACAAAGTTTAAGTAACCAAATTTTTTATTATGAATTTTTAGTAGGAATAGAAAGTTAGAAAATATCTTTACCTTTGCAATAAATCTTCCACTCCTTTCTATCAAGGTACAAAAATCATGATAAATATGCATCTTATAACCTTTCTTTGATAATTGACCCATGCTTAGTAAATTATAATGAAGACTAGGAACATAGAAAACATCAGAGATAAAACTATTAGAACCATCCTTCAGCCTAGTGGATACTCATCCTTTTCCTAAAATAGGAATATCTAAATTATTACCAAATTTAACTGTTAACTGAACATTTTTATTTAAAGAAGAAAATATCTCTTTATTCCCACACATATGATTACTACAACCAGAATCCAAATACTATATATTTTCATCTTCCACAAAAGAGTTGCTTGCAAGAAATAAACTTTCTATATTATTAGAATTCTCACCAAAATATTGGTATTGATTTTTTACAACATTCCCTGATAGTTGTTATGAGATTTGGATCTACAGTCAGCAGCTTTGTGTCCATACCTTCTATAATTAAAGCAATTCAAATTACATCATTGTTGATATTGATTACCTCGACCTCTTCCTCAGTTGGTAGGCCCAAAATTATTTCCTCCTCTTTATTGAGTGAATGTTCTGGAATTGTTTTCTTTCCCTTGGTTAGAATTATTGCCACGAACTCTTCCTCTAAAACTTCCTCTACCTCTGCATCTGAAATCCCCTCTTCTTCTATTATTAAAACCACGAGCTCTACCCTACATTTTAATTAGATTTTGAAACATTATTAAAATTCACCTATCCTTTTAAGGCTTCTTTTGTTGGCTTTTCTATTTTCTCTAATATTATGCTAATATGACATTTAATGCTTCCTGCAACTCTACTATAGTCATAGTCTCTGTATCATATGAATCTATTATTATAGTCACAACATGGTCAAATTTAATAGGCATAGTGAGTAGAATCTTTTGCACCACCTTACTATCTGAAATCTTCTCTCCAAATATCCTCATCTTGTTGACAAGATCAATCACACGAGAAAATTATTGTTCAACAGTTTCTGAATTAGAGATTTCATATCTCTCATATTCTCAATGCAAGTATTGCAATTTGGATTTTTGAGCCTTATTAATACCTTTGTGACAGTGCGTGTCGAGTGCACTGCAAAATTTACCTAACTCTGCATACTAAAACTTGTAGTTATGATAAGTCAGGATCGAATTCACAGGGAATGTTCAGTCAATTTCTGTAATGAATTTAATTGATGCAAGGAAAATATATGTGGGGTTGTTGGATTTTAAGTAATTCAGAAATCAAAGTAAAGTATACTGTCGCAAACAAATTAAAATAAGCAATTGAAAATGAGAAAAGTGTCGAATATAAGTAAGGTCTAGGGTCAGAATTGGAAAACGATCAATATAGGCAGTAACCTCAGACTTTCGGGTTATCTAACCTAAAATATATTGTTCCTAACAATTAAAAATCATTAGATGCTACTCACAAACATGAAAAGTAACGATTACAGATTACATTCAATGTTTTAGCCATAGGTTTGAAATAAAACAATAAAAAATAACGTATTAAGATCATTCATTCCAAAACTCAATCAAATCAACACTAACAACACAACAATCAGAAAAGAAATTACAACCTTAAAATGATAAAAATAATTTAACCATGACTTGGCGTCATTATTCCCATTGAACTGACGTCAGAATGCTAGCCTTCTATCTCCATTTTTATGCTCCAATTGTGGGTCATCTTCTCCATGTGCTTCGGTGGTGAAAAGAACAAAATAAGAATCTTTAGAGCCTCCACCTCTGTTATCTTTCATGCTACTGCTCTCCTATTCATTAATTTGACAAATAAAGATGGTGATCCAAGGCACTATTCTTGTCTCACTCCCTCTCTCGCAAGCTCTGTTAGAGAATTGCTCTAAAGCCAATCACCTTTAACACTCATTGTACAAATCATTTTATGATTAATAAAGGCATTTTTCATTATTTCTATATTCATATATTTATGGATTTGATGTTGATCTTAAATTGATTTAATGAAGTCCTTGATACAAAATATAACATGGAGGAAATCATGATGAGATCATGATAATGAGATTCCTATCATGTGTAATTATGTTAGTATCTAAACTTTCCCT
>JAOSBP010000008.1:28432496-28442632 GCA_027563825.1 Erythroxylum mucronatum
TGATAAGTTGATAAGAATGATGCATACACATTTTGCATAAACGTGAATTTTCTGCATTGAAAAATGACTTTATAAATGATTTTGCTTGTTACCAATTATAAAATTATTACCCACGGGCTTAGGAGTATCAAATGGTATCGTCTGCAGAGACGTATCGTCTGTGATGACATCACATCGTCTGTGATGACGTCATATCGTCTGTAAGGATGTATCGTCTATAAGGATGTATCTTCTGTAAAGACGTATCATCTGTGATGAAGTCATATTGTCTTAAGTTGACTCCGCTTTGTCTTAAGAGTTGCATCGTCTTAAGTTGACTCCGCTTCGTCTTAAGGGTGGCATCGTCTTAAGTTGACTCTGCTTCGTCTTAAGAGTTGCATCGTCTTAAGTTGACTCTGCTTCGTCTTAAGTTAACTCCGCTTCGTCTTAAGAGTTGCATCGTCTTAAGCTGACTCCGCTTCATCTTAAGTTGACTTCGCTTTGTCTTAAGAGTTGCAACGTCTTAAGTTGACTTTGCTTCGTCTTAAGTTAACTCCGCTTCGTCTTAAGAGTTGCATTATCTTAAGTTGCCTTTGCTTAATCTTAAGTTGACTCCGCTTCGTCTTAAGAGTTGCATCGTGTTAAGTTGACTTTGCTTCGTCTTAAGTTGACTATGATCGTCTGCTTTTTGCTCCGTCTGCTTCTTGCTATCATCTGCTTTTTGCTTCGTCTGCTTTTTGTTTCGCCTGCTTCTTGCTATCGTTTGCTCCATTTTTTACCCTTTAGATCATAGAATTTGTCTTCGAGGTTTTCATGAAAGTTGTAGATCTCAAAGTCTTCTACCAAGACATCCTAAGATGATCTTAATATGATATCCCATATGACAGTTATGCTAATTGCCCCAAGGCAGGTGCAATATGATTGAGGTCAAGACCCTGTTCGAGCCTTTCAGCCATAACTTTATTATGGGATCTCCAAATGCGATAATTCTTGTCTCTAAATAAACTAGAGACATAAAGCCTCAAATGTTCAGAACAAGTCGAAATGAAATTCCAGTTTGGGGTTTCCCAAAATCTATTCGCAAACGAGACCCAACACTTATGGTATCAAAGTAAGAAGAGGAATCGATGATGGTTAAGGAGAGTTCATTGGAATAAGTTCAGAGATTATGATCAAGAGTTGGGTTTCGGAAATAGGAGAAGTGAGTTATTTTGAAGTTTGTCCTGGTAGGGGCATGCCACCCTTGTGGGATCCGCGTTTAGATGTCACTTAGGACGTCGGGCCCGTGACTCACGAGGGCAGGGTGCCCAACACCTATGCATGGTCGAAACCTAGTATGAGAAGAGTCTCATTGTTTCCTTCTTTCTTCTAAGAAAAAGCTCCTTCAAACATTTTCTTCTCCTTTCCCACAAAAGGATCTTGTTAACCAAGTTGTCCAAGAAGAACAAGTGGTAAATCAAATTGGTTGATGATACAACAATAAAGAAAAGATAGATTGACAAAGGAAATGATTCAAAAGCAAGGCTAAAGCTATGATTGGATATAAGAAGAAGGAGAGGATAGCACAGTGAGGAGTTAAAGCTGTAGCGAAGGAGTCGGTAATATTTCTACCATCTTATCTTTATGTTAAATATTACCCATATACCGTATCATGTATAGATTGACATGTTGATTTGGTTATCATGCTTCCACTGCGTCGTGATTTCTAAAAAAGTTTTGAAATCTACCGTTTAACCAAATATTGCATTTTTTCATTTCCGATCCAACAATGAAATCAATTCCTACTTTCCTATACTATATTTGTTTTATGGATGAAATTTAAGATTTAATTTGGGTACAAGGGACATCATCACCAATATATCTTGAATTATTGATGAAGAGTGAAGGTTTACAAGCTAATTAGCATCAAATAAGGATATGATACCAGCACCAGTCTCATACTGGTTAGGAAATTTTCATTTTTTAAGTCAAAAATAAATCAATATCGATGTCAAGTGTAGGACGAGTGCTACACTAGTGACACAATTTTTAATGATGCATACAAATGGAATTTTAGAATCATTAGATATTCATGGAAATTTAGTGTCAATAATCTTAGGCCTCTATGGAAATAATGTTTTACTATACTTAAAACTACTTATATGTAACCTGAGAATATAAATACTTTAATAAGAGTTTTGAAAGGTAGAACCTTTGTGATATTGAGAATGTTGTTATCATCTACTCTACTATTATCTAATTTCTCATGGTTATACAATCTCCTTCCTTGTAAATGTAGGTGGTATAATTGGTTAAACTACATAAATTTTTATGCTTTTTACTTTGCCTAATTTCATCTTATATTGCTTCTAGTTGTGTGACAATTGGTATCTTAACAATTAGTATCAGAGCATAGGTTTTGCTATCAAAATATCTCTTCACAAATTCGATATTGAGATGGATTGAACGATTTCATTCAATGGAAAGTGAAAAATGAAAGTAGTTCTTGCTCAGCAAAGAGGCACAGTAGCATTGAAAAAAAAAGAACTTTTAAAGAATTTAGGAATATAGAAGGAAAATATTTTACAAAAAATTGTACAGTGAAATATTGTTGAGTTTAGGTAATAAGGTGATGAGAGAGGTAGTTGATAAAATAAATTTTGCTTCATTTTGGAAACAACTTAAAAATATCAGAACAAAGGACTTATGAATCATTTATACCAAAAGTAACATTTATATAGCTTAAAGATGATAGAAAGTACACAAATAAAAGACCACTTTGATAATTTTAATCAGATCATCTTGGTTTTGTAAGGTGTTGGGCTTAAAATTGAGAATGAGGATCATGTCATAATCTTTTTTTTCCTTTGCCAATTCATATGAGAATTTTGTTAATACCATATTGTATGAAAGCGAGGCAACTTAATTACTACGAAAGGTGCTCTGTAGTCTGAAGAATTGAAGAAAAAGGTCTTTGACACATATAAAGGTGGATTATATGTGGGTCTAGTTGTTAGTAGAGGAAGAACAAGGAAAGGATAATCAAAGTAGGAGTAAGCCAAAATCCAAATCAAAGGCTAAAGTTGTTTGATGCTTTATGATTTAACTACAAAGAAAAATAGTACTTTAACAGAGACTATCCATATCAAATGAATAGAAACAAGAAAAGAAGTAGATTAAAAAAACAAGAATTTTGTAGTCTATGAAAGTTTTGATAAAGAGTATGTAAGAGAAAATTGAGATTTTTGATTAAGAGAATGGAAGAGATAATTATATTTTGACTGAGTAGATTTGATTCTACAAATTGGTGGGTGTTAGACATTATTGCATCTTATCTAATAACTTTGAATAAGGATTGAGTCAATTCTTTTGAAAAAAATAGAATGGTATTGCCATATTGTCAAATGATGGAGAGTATGTTGTCAAATATAGTGATTCAGTGTATATCAAAATGCATAATGAAATTGTTAGAATATTGGATGCTTATTATGTTCCTATGCTTTGAAAGAAATTGATTTTCATGAGTACACTTGATAGTCAAGGGTATGAGTTTTTTGACATAGATAAAAAGCTTAAAGTGGTAAAAGGTGTGTTAAATGTGATAAAAGGAAAAAAAAATATAACATAGCATCTATGTCTTAATATGAAAGACAGTAATGGGGTCAATGGTTATTTCTCAATCTTCAAGGTAAAAGGATGATAATATTGCGGCATAGCATATACAAGTGAGTCATTTTGGTAAGCAAGAGATAATCAAAGTTCATACGGGGAGCTTATTGAAGGATGTAAAACATAGGAAGATAGACTTTTGTAAGTTTCATGTGCTTGGTAAAATGTCTTGGGTAACCTTTAAACATATAGTATTTTGGGAGCAATATATGTTTAGGAAAACATACGAAAAAGACATGTCAAGATCAACAATGAGTAGTGTTGGTTCAAAGGTGATACAAGTGATACTAGAATATCCTAGAATAGATGCCAAAGAGTTCACAATTTAGTTCAAGAGATAGAATAATATCAGGAAGAAAGTATTGGCAAAGTATAGCAAAAGATAGAGAGAGATGGATCATTAAGAAGCCAAGAAGATATGGTTAGAGAGACTCATCATGTATGCTCTTATCATTAGTGATGAGGATGCAACTATGCTTTAAGACACTGGGGAAAGTTAGGAGGAAGATGGACAAATAAGGTTATAATGAAGTATAAGAGGTTTCATAAGATCACAAAATTGATTACATTTGGTCAGATTTTGTTGAAAAAAGTTAACACTTCGAAGGATGTAGCTGACATGCTGATAAAATCATCATTTGCTGAAAAGTTCAAGCATAGCTTGAACTTGGTGACTAGTCACATAACTTGAAGTCCTCAGGGGTAGATATGATAGGGAGTGATTCTTGGTTAAATGTTGAAGAATTCAAGTCAAGTTAGAGAATTATGAGATATGCCTTGCATTCTTGGTGAATAGAGAAATTTCAAAAGCTAAGTATGTGAGGGGTTGGTAATGATGCCAAGTGGAGAAAATAAGAAGTCTGTGAAAGGCTCAATTTGATTGATTGTTTCTCTAGAAAACGTTTGGCATAAATAGTCACTGTACAGAATCATTCTTCAACGTAAATCTCCCTAATAGCCAAAAGTCTATTCTCTATCAGTGTATCAACTTGGAAAGAATCATGTGAATTATCAATAGGAATTACAAACTGCTTGGAAGATTAAATAGTTGGAGCCATGACATATACGATGGGATCAATGATATAATTTGTTTTAATTACCCCTTCTGGGTGATAGAATATAAAGCACATTTTTTAACCCAGAACTGCAATACCAGTTGTTTTTAATTCATGTTAAGCAGTAACCGAAAGAAAACAGGGACGGCAAGATTACATACAACCCAATGAAATATGAGGTATCATCATCAATCATGACTCATGAGCAGCAAAACATTCTTCTTCCACTTTCTTGGGGTCTGCCATGCAATTTCATTCCTGCCGGACGTGTAGGGGCAGCTTTCGCCAATCTTTTTGCTGCAAGGAGGGAGTTTATTTTATTAGCACTATGTCTTGTCGATTCTTACAATAACTCAGAAGCTTTCGAGTACATAAAATTTCAGAAACAGGCACTTAAATGACAAGGCCTAGCACCAAAACAAAGCTGTTGGAAAGTATTAAAGCAAGCATGGGAATATAATAATGCAACTTCGTCTTGTCTATCCTGTATTCATTAGAATCAGTTCTCAGTTTGGAGTTCTTCTGGGGAAAATCAAAGCCTATCCTGTTTGAAATTTGTACCGCACATATGAAGAAAGTGGCATCAGATATGGAATATAACAAACAGCCGAAAATTGAAATACAAGTTCCATTCTTTCGTCCATGACTAGTATATTACCTATTTCATAAAATAGCTCATTTACATTCTGTGCAGTTTTAGCAGACGTTTCAAGAAAAGCCAAACCAGTTTCTCTTGCATATTGCTCGCCTTCCTGCAATATTTAGTAGAATTTTTTGTTCATAAGCCATAACTGATCAATGAAAATCCTTGGAACTATGTTTTAAGTAGGAATATATTCTCTATCAAGAGGATTTTGAAGTACCTCATTTCCAACTTTTCTCTTTTCTTCCAAGTCAGCTTTGTTAGCCACCAAGAATGTTATTAAATTTGGATTTCCTGACAAATAGAGAATAAGATTAATGAAATTGCACAAGCAAAATGCTTTTGTTGAAAGTTCTCAGCAGTGGTTTCATAACATCAGGTACAAATCAAGGAAACAATCATGATAATGTAGGGGAAATGTCATTATATATTTCATCAACGTCAGTCTTTCTTCCTCTCAATGTATTCAGATCTCCAATTTCTGCGGAAGTTACTTTCAGGATAAGATTTTAGTTGTTTACCTTGCCTTTGCAGTTCCAGAACCCACTTTTTAGCTCGTTCAAAGGACTCCTGAACACAGACACATTAATAGTAGTGGTCAAAGATAATATATATATATATATATATATATATATATACATGGTCCATGAACTACATTTTTCACAGAATGAATAAATGAGTTCCATAACTTTAATCAAAGGATTGGCTATTATCGAACATAATTACCTCCTGAAAATTTCCATAAAACCTAAAATGTAGCTACTTGTGTTAGTTGTAGGACAGGGTTCAGAGAATGTATGGCTAGCATGCAATCTCTTACAACTTTTAAACATACTTTTAGAGCATAACAAATTTAGCCTCGCATGCCAATCAAGTAATATCAAAGTGCTGCATCCAATGTTTCAACCACAAAAAGAAACATGTTTGAAAGTTCTCTTATCTAACTTTAACAGTTATCAAGAATCTAAAATCTTTATCAGCTTTAACCAGGAATTTGCACAAGTAGCAAAGTGTTATGACAATATGGATAACTGATGCAAAGGCAGACATGAAAGGCAGAGTTTCATTTTGTTAGAAACTTCCTAAAAGAGAATCAGCACATTGGAGAAGGTTTTACTCTTCTGAAAATATTTACAAAAAAATCACTTTTAGGTGTAGAAAAGTAACATTCCAGAAGAAAAGAAGCATATACCGGGCTTGTAATATCATACACCACGACAGCCGCAGCTGCACCACGATAGTACATAGGAGCCAAGCTATGGTATCTTTCCTGTCCTGCTGTGTCCCATATATCAAACTTTATGGTGGCCTCATTCAATGACAAAACCTGAGTGAAAAAAGCCGCTCCAATCGTTGATTCCTAAATATTAAACACTTGTTAGATGCCATATATATCTATACCTTTACAAACTTACATCAAATCAAACAAAAACAGAAGCTAACTTGGGCAAATTGCAGGGATAAAAATTTAATGTAATGGAATTGAGTTCTTTGAATATTTGGCTTAGTAATCTACATCCCACTAAGATTCATTCTGTTTCAAATTGCTCTCTGGAGTAGAAGAATAGATTGATTGATAGAAACGTTATAATGCAAACCAAAACGAACCTGGAAATCAAAAAATTGACCTTTGACAAATCTCAGAACCAAACTTGTCTTGCCAGTTCCCATATCCCCAAGGAGAACCTGAGAAAAGCATGAAAACGTGAACTTCCTGCTTTGCCAACCAGCTATTCTCAAAATGCATATCAGATTACGCCTCCATCAAACGCTCAAAAGAATCCTTTCAAAGAAAGTTGATCCAAGGGAGGATCAATTGAAGTTTCCGCTTGATAAAAGGGAACATAACTTCAAAAGACGAACTAACAATTAACCACAAGCTCCGTAGAGCCAATTAAAACAACATTAAACCACCAAAGAAACATATGTAAGATTTTCCGGACGACGTAAGATCAGCAGTCACCATGTTAGACTTAAGTACGTCAAAGAATCAACCCTTTTGCCCCTAGGACCTATTCAAAGCATAAATCCAGATAGCACCCAACTTTTGAATAGAAAAGCTATGAACCCTGTATGTTATATTCTCTTCCCCATCTTGTTTGGCCATGTTTAAGATAAAAGTGGAAAAGGGAAAGACATACCTACCAGCTTGGCTTGTATGTTCTTGCTGCTTGTTCTAGCCATCACCAGTCGATGTAAACAATTGCACGTGAAAAGAACAAAATTTTCAGAGAGCACGACAGAGGCAGAGATGATCCAAGTCTGAGTCGAGAGAGAGAGAATGATCAAACATCAAAAGAAGGCTGTAATTTGTATGCAGTAAATGAGGAAAATCAGAGGAAGATGTGCTGTTTAAAATGCAGTATTTGATGTTTCCAAGGGAACTAAAAGCCTCGATTGATTGGATGGTAAAGCTATCTAGTTTGGAATCAGTAAATTCTTGCTCGAGAATAGTAGTTAAGGACAGGACTAGTAGTTTGTTCAGTTGACTGGTAGTTTGTTCAGACTTTGTTACTTGAACTGTCATTTTGTTTATGATTAAGCAACTTTTGTTTTCTATCGACATGTATAAGTTTCACAATCATTCAGTACACTCATTCAGTATCCTCTAAACCTCCCAGAACCGGTTTATGTTTCCGGTTGTTCCAAATAATATGATTGTAGAGCATGACGTCATCTATTTTTCAGTACTCCATTTCTTAATACAGATTGGAAGAAAATGATTGCCTAGGGTTTATGAACGTCATTTCTAGATGTCTGCAAAGTTAAATTTGGAAATCCCAAGGGGAATGATGGCATATGACTGCCATTTCTAGTGACCTTCAGAAATTGCTGCGAAACCAGACTAACGAGCTCGTTTGCAAGACAAAAAAAAAAAAAAAAAAAGTGTTACAACCTTAACGAGGAATTAGAATTCTATAAATTTAGAATTTAAATTTTGGCATGAAATCTTCTGTCTCTAAATTTGTGTACCAACCTTGTGCCACTAAATCCAAGCCATCTATTTATATAGGACCAACACAAATAGATGGCTTGGATTTAGTGACAGGGTTGGTACACAAATTTAGGGATAAATCCTAATTTTAGGTTTACTTTGAATTTCCATTTCTCGTTCAAACATTATAATTCAAATCAACCATTTACTTAATTATTTAATATCGATCATGTTTTGTAATAATTTTTTCTTATAATACAATTAGTTTTTGGACATAGTTGCTCTATTAATTAGAAGTAAGGTTTCGTATTATTATATTTTTTCATACTCTGCATTTTCGTGTAATTTTTAATGAGTGTTGTTGTTATTATAATATTATTATTTCTCAATACTGAAATAAAAAAACAAAATTTTTCATGTAAAATATTAATTCTTAACATTAGAGATTGTAAATATTTAATTAATTAAGAAAAAACATATTCCGGTAGCAAATTGCTTCAAATATGGAGAACATAACATCCATAATTTATACAATTGTAATATAAAATAAATGAATGCATAAAATTTGAAATTAAAAAAAATTTAGTTGGATTAGGTAACTAATTTATTATTATTATTATTTTATTAATTATATTATACGAAATTAATTATCTTTTATTATTATTATTATTATTATTATTATTTATTTTATTATACAAAATTAATTATCTTATTAATAATAATAATAACAACAACAACATTATTGGTATTAATACAGAAACTAAAGTTACAAACCAAACATCATTTTTTATACCCAATCTCATTCTCATTCCTTTCTACTATTATACTCATACCCATTCTCAAACCTGTACTCAAACCAAACGCCCCCTCAATCTCTCCTCGCACTTGGAATGCAATTTCAATTTCTACAGGTTGGAACTATTTAGAGCAATTTTCACGATCAAGTTCAATTTATGCACTGTGGTGGTCCAATGATACTTGTCAGCTAATTCTGAGCTATTCTTGGGCGATTGGAGACTCATTAGTGTTTATCACTTGTACCGAAATCTTTGTAAGGCTTGTTTTTTTTTTGGAATATATTATTTTTAATTTTTAAAATAAATAAAAATAAATTTCATTTATAATTAAAAAAATCAATTCTTATTAAAGAAAACAGCAAGATATATGATATAAGAATATGTGTTATGCCTTTCCTTAACTCCTAAAATATAAAATGAAATTATATTTTAAACTTTTTTAATTTAAAGGTCCATGTAAAATATTGATATTATTTGATAAAACTACATGTATCTTAATCTAATAGGCAAAGTGGAAAGATCTAATCTTTTTACTTTCTCTCTGTAGGCCATAGTTAAACTTTTAACTTATGATTGGCTTTCCCCGAAACCAATTTTAGGTTTTTGACCCCATCTTTAAACAACTCGACGGAAGGGGGGGATATATGGCAAAAGTCTCATATGCTAATGCAGTTGGAAGCTTGATGTATGCAATAGTGTGTACGAGACCTGATATTTCACAGGCAGTAAATGTTGTAAGCAGGTACATGCATGATTCGGGTAAGGTTCATTGGCAAGCTGTGAAATGGATTCTATGGTATATCCTACATACCATAGACGTTGGTTTAGTATTTGAGCAGGATGAATTACTTGGTCAACGCATAGTTGGATATTGTGATTCTGACTATGCAGGTGACTTAGATAAGCGACGTTTTACAACTAGCTATTTGTTCACTTTAGCGAAGGCACCAGTTAGTTAGAAGTCTATTTTGCAGTCAACGGTAGCTCTGTCTACAACAAAGACAGAGTATATGGCTATTACAGAAGCTGTGAAAGAGGCAATTTGGCTTCATGGGTTGCTTAAAGACTTGGGAGTTGGT
>JAOSBP010000008.1:28494862-28515702 GCA_027563825.1 Erythroxylum mucronatum
CACACTCTGTCTTCTCATGAGTCTGTTGCGTGATTTCCTCATTAATTGTCAAGCACCACCATGCCGCCGCACTCCTCTTGATTTTGTTCTTATTTAATTTATTTTCACGCTTGAGTTCCAGCTCCAGCTGCCTCTCATGCGTGAATGCCTCAATATTACGTCGCTTCCCAGCTATCTCCATCTCACGCGTGTCTCCAATTTATTTGTTGTCCTGTTGCGTTTTGTGCTGCCCACGCCTAGATTTATTATTTTGCGCCAGTTACGTTCTTGTCTTGCTCCAACGCTGCGTGTCCACTCTTCTGCTTGTGTTTTCCGTGGCCTTCAGTGTGCTAATTCATTTACTGTTAATTACAAGACCATTAAAGGTCACTTGTCAAAATAAACCTTGCTCCTCTCTTCACTCCTCTGCCGAGCCTTTGTGTGTGTAACACGTTGCTATTTGATATATTGGGTCTCCTTGGCTTGTTGACACCTGTCCCTCTCTTTTTTCTCTAGTGTCTATCACGCTCTTCAGTCCATGGTCACGCCTATTTCATTTGCTCTCTTGCTTTTTCTTTCCAGCTGGCTGTCTCCACTTGATTTGACCAATTAATTTGGACATTTAAAGTCCAACCTACTGTAGCTTCTAATCCCTTCTGCGTGTGCCCCATTCATCATTTTAATTTGCTCCTTCACTAGTCCACCTGTTGCGCTAGCTATCGTTGGACAATTAAAATTGTCTCCTTCACTTAATTCCACTGTCTAGCCAATTTGTTGTGTCTCTTTTGCTTATGCGCCTGTCACATGAGCTGCCACCTTCAT
The DNA here is from genome assembly GCA_027563825.1 of Erythroxylum mucronatum. Taxonomy (NCBI): domain Eukaryota; kingdom Viridiplantae; phylum Streptophyta; class Magnoliopsida; order Malpighiales; family Erythroxylaceae; genus Erythroxylum; species Erythroxylum mucronatum. The sequence goes on from JAOSBP010000008.1 coordinate 28,495,664, forward strand.
TGTCTTCCAGCTGTCACTCCCCTGCTGTGCGTGACTCTCCTTCTTGCTCTTTTTTTCTTTATTCCAGCTTCATTTAAATCCTTGTGATGGGCCCCTTTTGTGCGTTGTCCTCTCTCTACTTGGTCACAATTTTGCGTCATTTAATTACCTCCCAAGGTCACCGTATGCGTCATTTCCCTTGGCTCTTCTTAGCTTTAATTTGCTCTCTACTATTTGTTGATTTTATTCTGGAAACGCCACACACACTCCAGCGTTTTGCTTCTCCATGCGTGATTTAATTGTTGTCTTCGCTGTCTCCTATTTTATTTCTGCGCCAGCTTCACTTGATCACGCCAGCCCATCACACCTGTTACTTTTCACGCTCATTTGTTGCGTGTTTTTATTGTGTCTCCAGCTTCTACATTGTATTCATTTTATTGTCTATTTATTGCCATTTACTGTCCTTGTAACGCATGTCCCTGTGTAGCTGCTTCTTTATGTGACCCTTGCCTGATTTTCCTTCTTTAAGTTGACGCCACGTGCTCATCTCTTGTTGCTGATTTATAGACCAAGTGATTTGTTGCCTCCACGTGGTGTGTCTCCTCCAAGCTTGCTGCGTTGATTTAATTGGTCCACCATTTGCGTGCTTTGTTTCTCCCCAATACATTGTTCAGCTGCTCCCATTTGATTGGTCCATAAGCTGCCTTTTTCTCATTGCTTCTCCACGTGTCGTCTACTGCTTCTTTATCAACAACCTCACTAAGCCTTCTCCTGTAGCTGATTTAATTTGTATATGTGTTGTCCTGTCACGTTGCTTTATCCTTTAATCTCATTTATCTATAGCGTTGAAAATGCTAGCTTCATGTTGTCTGTGTAGTTTATCCGTATACTACAACCCTATGCCTCCATGCTTTGTCCATTTAATCTGCTGCTGTCCTTGCTATTGTTGTCCCACCTGAAGCCTAACCCATTAAAAATGCCATCTGTCCACTACTTCTTGTGCTAATTTTCTTTGGCTTGCTAGTCTTTTAATTTTCTTCTTTTCCCATGAAAGCAAGTAGACAATAAATCTTCAGAGAATGACCCAACTTTAATGCTTTTAACTCACTTCAATTTCTTCGCTATCAAATTGTACCTAGAAATAAATATGAATTAAAGTGGGTATTTTGATCATTTTTGTATCAATAATCGCTAAGTGAAAATAATTAAAAATATTAACAATTAAGCACATATCAGATATTTGAAAAGGAGTTTTCAAATTTCAATTATAAATTAATTACTAATTAGCAAGAAGGAACATTATTGGATGATAAGAGTAGACACTGTATCCATACTCTATCCAATTAAAATATTAAATGACGAAAGAATTAAATTATACATTATAGTCATGCATGGACAGGTTAAGTTAATCACTTTGACATTCCTAATATTTGAGTAATTATGACATGTTACTAGCGTCAATCATGATTTATGATTATGAATTATTTAATTGGAGAATTATTTAATTTATCTAATTCTAATTGTGAATTAGAATTATAATTTTTAATCATTGTCAATTTATTAGAAACCTATTGAGAAACACATCAAAGAGCAATTTGTGAAAGAAAAATTAATTTAATTAAGTTAGACTTAATTATAAGGTTTAAGAAACATTGAAGATCAAATATGAAATATTTATTTGAAATATTTGATTTTATTAAAATTAAATTAATTATATTTTGATTTTGATTTTAATTATAATTAAAGAAGTTTAATTTTAATAAAAAAAACTCTTATGATTTTTCTTTTTAAAGGGAAGAGCTTTTTGTAAACTATCATTTTTTGCCTTCTTTCTCTCAAAACAATTTGAGAATTGCTCTGTGGATACCGTCAGAGACTGGTGATTGAACAATTGGAAAAGGTTTCAAAGATTTTTCAACAGAAAAGCGAACAAGGTACGATTTTTAAATCGTTTTATTTTTTTATTCAAATTTATTCAATTATCAGAATCGGCTCGGAATCCGTAAAAATTTTTATTTTCCGCTGCACTTGTGATTTGATCATGGATAAATTCCAACAGCTTCCACTGGATTTGTATGTAGACTCTTTAGCAGTATCTTTGAGTAGATTGGCAAGCGTTAAAACTCAAATGGGTTGAGTTGGGGAGTTGCCAATAAAGCTATCACCAATAGGATCAGAAGAGTTTCCATCCAGAGGTTCTATCTCTATGATAGTTAAAGAGCTAGATTTATATATCTACTGCATGTGGGAGTTATATATGTTATATACATAACTTTTTTTAATAAAAAGAAAGAAACTCCATGGAGTTTGACCTCCTAAATGTAATCCCCGCCATCCTCAGAGAATGATTAAGATATTTCATCAATAGAACTCAATAAGATATTTGTCCTTGCAGCTGGAATGTTGGGTTTGTTTGGAGAATTTTTTTGTTGTTTTTTAAGAAATTTGGAGAATGTTGTTGGTTATAACGGTAGTAGTTATTGCTAATATATATATATATGTGCTTTACGCTCCATTCCGCAAATATAAATACTGGATTGAAGCCCTGTTTTAGTTCTGTCCAATTCTGATTCTCCTCTTCCTTTTTATATGTTTTAGACATCACTCTACAGGTTCTACCGTTAATAATCTCACAACCTGTACATCCTTTTTTTCAGTATTAGAAACCAAACCAAAATCCTTCAGTTATTGTTTCTCCTTTTGCATAAATCAGAATTCAGAATTTATCTGTTATGTTTGAATTTGAAGTGGATAAGACTTTCTCTAAATCTATGTCTCCGCAAGTTTAGGAATCCACATAGAAGTCCTCGATTGCACATCTCTTTCTGGATAAGATGATCATACATGGTCATTCTCTCATCAATCTCGAACTTCAGAAGATATATAGAGAGTTCATAAAATTGGGAAGTTCTCTATCGTCCTCTTCTGAATGAGTTCGCTAAGTTTTGAACAGTAACCATATTTGTCACCGTTTACTTTCATCCTTTTTTCTTTCATTAGTTTTAGCTAATTTACAGTTCATGGGCTCCTGGAAAGAAGTTGAATGGAAAGGAGTCCAAGATCATTTAAACACGAATATGAGTGTAAGGTGCAGAAGGGTGCCTGGTGCTCTCATAGTTGGTGCAGGACCATCAGGTCTAGCCACGGCTGCTTGCCTTAAAGAAAGAGGAGTTCCTAGCTTGCTTCTTGAAAGGGCTCATTGCGTGGCTTCGTTGTGGCAGCTCAAAACATACGATCGTCTTCGTCTTCATCTCCCGAGACAATTCTGTCAACTTCCTCGCAGGCCATTCCCATCAAATTTCCCGGCTTACCCAACAAAACAACAGTTCATAGCCTATTTGGAGGATTATAAGAACCATTTCAGTATCGAAACAGTTTTTAATTGCACAGTAGTGAGTGCAGAATTTGATCACCTTTGTCAGCTTTGGAGGGTTAAGACCAAAGGGCCGAAACAGGAGGAGGCTGAGTACGTAAGTCGATTTCTGATTGTGGCCACTGGAGAAAATGCTGAGGAGATTGTGCCGCAAATCGAGGGGATGGACCAATTTCAAGGGCCTATCGTCCATACGAGCGAGTACAAGACCGGTGATTTGTTTCAAGAGAAGAGAGTTTTGGTCGTTGGTTGTGGGAATTCAGGCATGGAAGTTTGTCTAGATCTATGCAATCATAACGCTTGCCCTTCGCTCGTGGTTAGAGACTCGGTGAGCATGCCTAAACCTTCCCTCGGTGTGTGTACCAAACAAATCATACCTAAAGTGGGATTTGGTTTGTTGGCTCCTACTCCGTTTTTGGAATCATTTTCTTTTACTTATCTATCTGAAAGAGTCGATTCCTCTTCAAACTTTTGAAGAACTAACGAACTTAGACCTGTTATAGAAATAGAACTTCAAGAAAGCTTCAACTTGTGCTATATTCTTTTGGCAGCTATATGTAGAAGGTTTAACCTTCCACAGTCAATATGTGCCTCACTTTTTGTTATTTTTAAAAAATGATTCTTGCTTGGAATGTGGTCTGGTACCGAAGTTACCTTAGAACAAACTTCATCTAGGTTCACCAGCGTCAAAACAAAAAAACACAAAAAAAAATTGAACGAGGTTTTGCTTCAAAGATATGCATGTATTGGCTCTAACTTTATTGGAAAATGTTTGCATGCGTAGCAGTTCTAAAGGTCACTAGCCATCTGAAGAATCCATATCCCCCAGGCTTCTGTTTATAAATAAAAGTTTTCTGTATTTACTATCCTATGGACAAACGTGGAGATGCCAAAGTAGGATGATAGCATTACAGCCACGTCCTGAAAGATGCAAAAAATGTACAGGATGAGAGAGGCGTGAGGATTTTTTTAAACATCTCACCATCTTTACTACCTTTTCTCCCTTTTAGCTTTTTAAGCAGGCCTCTTTTGCAGGTGCACGTCTTGCCTCAGAAGATGCTAGGTAGATCAACTTTTGGATTGTCCATGTGCCTCCTCAGATGGCTTCCTGTGCGCATGGTTGATCAAATCTTACTGCTAGTTTCACGCTTCATGCTTGGCGACACTAGCCGCTTTGGCCTCCATCGTCCTAAGCTTGGCCCCATCGAACTCAAAAACGCCACTGGCAAAACACCTGTATTGGATGTCGGGACACTCGCCAAGATCAAAAGGGGTGACATCAAGGTTTGGATTTTTAATCCCTTGTAGTTTGGAACTGGAACAAGAGTTTAATCAGTATCAATTAAGGCCGGCGTGTCCGTCACCACTTTACTGTTAAACCCATAAAAACAAAAGAAGAAGTTTCCTAGTATAACTTAAGACGATTGCATAGATTTAGATGCAATGATCATAAATTATCATAATAATGAACAATAATTGCCCTTATATACACGTGACAATCATATGAAACATAATTATCTCAGCTGCATCAATCAAATCTGTATTCGATTGGACGTGTAATATATAAAGACAGGTAAAATAAATTGTATTATATATAGGTTTTAGCCTGAATAGAATTGTTTTGACTTGTAGATATGCCGGGGAATAAAGAGACTGACACAACGTGCAGTAGAATTTGTGGACGGGACTAAAGAGAAATATGACGCTATCATTCTAGCTACTGGCTACAAAAGCAATGTGCCGCGTTGGCTGAAGGTGACCTCTTTGATTTGAGTTTTGAGCTTAGCCCGATAAATTGAAACATTTGAATAAGATTGGCTAATCAGAAGACTATTTTTTTTTATTTTTTTGGGAAATGCTCAGGAGACCAGCATGTTCTGCCAAAATAATGGACTACCACGCCAGCCATTCCCAAATGGATGGAAAGGTGAAAATGGTCTGTATGCAGTCGGCTTTACCAAGCGTGGTCTGCTTGGTTCGTCCATCGATGCAAGAAGGATTGCTGAAGACGTCGAGCTTCGCTGGAAAGCTGATACAGGCCCTAAGTTTCATGGCTTGTGCTTGCGCACCACCCCAACACTCATCAGTCCAAATCATGGCTTTTCCACCTCAAAATGTAGAGAGAACTTTCGATCAACTTTTTTTGGTTGCCTACTTGCCAATCTAAAAGCTGGAATCACCCACTCTAGACGCCCTCATACTCCGACCCAACAGAGTTGTGAGGGGAGTAAATTACGGTCTAATCTCAGCCAGTTTTTCAGAAAGGTGGCCCAACGTTTGTGCGCACAAGGAGTCACCACATTGAATGAACTCCCTCACTAACCTACTTGCCAGCCTTGAAGTTACTCCACGTGGAAATTTAGTTATCCCTCGCCGTAGCTATTAAAAAACAGTTAGGAAAATTAGTATCGTTTGGTTTGGAAGTTGCGCAGTATTGACTAGACTTTTAAGCGTGTATATGAAACTACTTTTATATCGTTCTAGGCCTTTAATCTTTCTCTAACTAATTAGTTCACTAGTTAACCTCTTAAGTGAAGGGATGGAGATGGTAGGCCAGGTTTTGATTTCATTTACTTTGTATTTTAAGATGTTCAATTAGTTAGAATTGTTTGTATTCCGATCGGATTGGAGATCTGTGTATAACAAAATAGTGTCGTTTCATGTCAATATGAGCTTATTGTATTCTTATTGCTCAATTAGTACAGATAGAAGCTACATATGACAAGTTGTGCCACATTGCATAGTTAGTGCCATTGAATGCTGGAATAAAAGTTGCAGTCACCCATTCCCGAATATGCCACTGATCCTTGTCAAGGGACCATCTTTTATAGCAACTTTTTCAAAACAGAAGGAAAAAGTGATCAGAAAAAAAAAGGAAAAGAGAAAAGGAAGATCTTTTGAATCGTATAAAGGTCTCGTATAGTCAGAAGAAAATGGCCCTCTGGTTCTTTGTCGTTTCAGCAAATCATATCTCCTTTAATTTACAAGCAGTATATATTTTGTAAACTATAGATTGATTGAAATCAAGGTGATGATTCTAACAAAATTTTAACTTTTGTTTTTTCTGGGTAAAAAATATTTACTTTTGTTAAGATCATTGATAAATGTACCTTGAAATTGTTCTCAAGTCATCAGGATTCATATACCTGGATGAATAGTCTTACTCTTAGTAGGATTGATGTTGCATTTGTAGAGTGAGAAACAATATCATTATTAAATTGTAAAGGCTGTTTACAAAGTTAGCATATTCTCATTATTATTGTTATTATTGTATCTAAAAGGCAAAGCTTTAGCGTAACCGGTAAAAGTTGCTCATTTGTGACCTTAAAATCACTGATTCAATCACAGAAATAACCTTCTTGTAAAAATTATAAAGGGGAGATTGTGCACATTGATGACCCTCCCCTGATCCTCACAAAGCGGATAGCTTTGTGCACGGGGTACGTTAATTTTTTTAATTATTATTGTATCTAAATTTAAGAAAAGTGTGTAAATTTGATAAGGTATTTGTAAATTTTGGATTTAAAGTATTGTATGAGTTTACTCTTAAGAATGAAAATACATTCCAACAAAATTGAGTTATTATTATGTACAAAAAAATTTAATATGTGTTCCTTTCCTTATTTTCTTACATCATATTGTTGATCTATGATTGTTTCTTTTTTTTTCCCCCCTTATCTTCTTATATTATATTGTTAATCTAATAATGATGTATCTCTTCTTTTATCTTATTAAATTATAATATCCATTACGAGTTTGTTTAAGTTAATATTCTTATATTATATTCTTGATCTAATGATGATGCATCTCTTGCTTTATCTCTTTAAATTATATTGTTGATATGAGTTTGTTTGAATTAATTGATCAAATTTTAATACATTAATATTTATTTTGAACTTTAGTATCATATAAGATCTTTAAACGCTTGATATTTGTATTAAAAAAAGATTTAAAGTTCTAAATCAATCTTTGATGTTCAACATATATATTTATTGAAAGGTAATAATGGGTCTAACTAAATTTTTGTATTCGATCAAATTCCAAGTCGGACCAAGACTCTTTTACCAACCCTACATTATCTATGCATCGATGATGTGGTATATACTTATCCTGTAATTGCCTAATAGCTTTGATTCTACATCTTTTAGCTTATTGGACCATCATTATGTTTCTTAACTCCGGACAATAGTAATCTTTTAATCATTTGATAATATTGTGAGATCATTGAAAGATGATTCAGGTAACGCTCATAATTATTAACAAAGTTAAGATCAAGTTTCTAAACTACGAATTTTTCCAACGTGAACAATTAGTAGTGATCTAAGATTGTAGTCCTGAGTGCCCCAATGTTTAGTTCAAAGAATTGGGAGTGGGGGAAGCTTGCGACGGCTAGCATTATTTTATCCTTACTTTTGGGTATTCTCGCTAGTCTTTGTTAAGTCGATATATCTACATACCGATGGAGAACATTAACAATTCTTAAACATATAGCCTTGATAGTGATATGACGGGGACAAGATCTCCACACACTCGTGAAAGTGAACGGTATAAGTCAGGTTAATGCATTCTCAAATCTACTGTACTTGCCGGTGAAGGGAAAAAAACAAACAAAAAGTACTCCAAAAATGTATAGCACACTTGACTTGGCGTAAAAAATATATAATAAACTATTTTGTAAGTTTTCCATGGAGATATATGCCCCCGATTAAGAAATATAATTGTGTAATGAATAATTTTCAGCAGATGCCATTCAATTGGACTACTGAGCCTCTTGAACTGCTCCATAGATATGGCTAGCATGCCGCGCTAGTATAAATCTCGAACTTCAGGATGATGAAAGACTTATTTGAACTTGGAATGAACTGGTTTTATCCGGGAATAACTATAGACAATTTATGCAGTATCATGCAATTTGCTTAACAGCTGAGTGTCATCACTACCGAGCCGAAGAGTCCTCGCTACACATAATGCGTGACTACCCCCGAGCGCGTAATATGTGGCTAACATTTCCTCTGCACGCCGTCTCTTCGAACTTTTTTACTCTCAACGCTCGTGACTGACTAGACACGAATCTTCAACGGCACCGCTTGGTCTACGGACTCGATTGGTCTATAATCTTCAGCAACGCCTGTTGGTTCTTGTGGTTCTTGTGTCTGGCAAGGCCAAACACTTCCTGGCTATCGACCCTGGCTTGTGCAACTTATTGGCTGGAGCAAACCGACCCCTGGATGGGTGAAGCTAAACACGGATGGGGCGTGCAAACGCTCACCCTACTCGCCCTTAGCAAGAGGTCCTATTCGCGACAACACTGGTACGTGGCTAGGGGGCTTTGTTCAGAATCTAGGATAGTGCTCCTCGCTAGCTGCTGAAATATGGGGCGTTTTCTTAGGTCTGAATCTGGCCTCGGACTTGGGCTATCATCGGGTAGAATTAGAACTAGACTCTCAAGCCGTGTCAAGTATTCTTTCTGATTCCACTAAGTGCACTACATCCCTCAATCCTATCATCATAGGCATCAACGAGCTACTAAATCACAACTGGGTTGTCCTACCCTGCCATACCTACAAGGAAGGCAATCGGAGTGCCGGTTGGCTCGCACATTTTGCTGTTAATTTTGATTTCGAGATTACCACTTTTGTAAACGCACCCTTAGGGTATCTCTCGATCCTCCTCGAAGATATGACTGGGCTCAGCCTTTCTAGACTAGTTCTGTAATTTGTTTTGTACTTTTCCGATTATGCAAAAAAATAAATTCTAACTGTTCAATCGAACCAATACATACTAGAGAATAACTGTGCCCTTGATGGTGAGTGGAAAAAGGTTAGTAACTAGACATAATTAATAGCATTCATATTAACTTGAGCAACAGTATGAACTACATTGCTACCTGGAAAGTTGAAATTCAAGGATTCAACTAAGTTATGAATTATTGACCCACTAATTTAAATAGCTGAATTCTAGTAATATTCTTCTTTTCTAGGAACTCAAGTTTGACCTGTTTTTTTAACTTATCTTTCTTTTAACAATTTAGTTTCATAAAATTTAGAAAATATTTCTGAAAATATTATTAAATCAGTTATAGTTAATGTTTTAAAAATTAGACCGAAAATTAAGCTGGTAAGACAATAAATATAAAGTTATAAAGATTAAACCAAAATTGCTCATTTCGATGTCTCAGAGAAATTGTCAAAGATGGTCCTCTTAGATTTCATAAATTTTATATTTTCGTAAAAGATCAGGACCCTTATTGAAACCATTTGTCTTTTTTCCACTATGCTTTAAACGTAATGATCTTTTGAACTTTTCAATAAAAAACACAAAATTGAAAGGTTGCGGTTAGTTACTATTTTAATGGCATGTCGTTGGTATGTTACATTCCAAACGAATTGGGTAGAAATCACCATCAGTACTAATGACAGAGAATTATGCAGAGTGAGAGGAAGAGAGAAAATCAACATCAATCAAAGCTTCTAAATCTGATTTAGGACCACTAAAAGCGCGGCCTACTAATAATTTCTTGGTCCATCCTCCGTCCTTAATTCCATTCATCTGCTGCCGACTACTTCTATGCATCTTTTTCTTGGACACTACTAATTAACAAATTTTGGTATTTGATCATTTGGTAACTCTAGATAAAGACTTAAACCTTCCCAGTCAGATGATGCAATCATTTGTCTTTATTTATTGTCTCAATCAACTTGTTTCTTCTCTCAAGGTCCAATTAGGCCCTCGAAAAGACGTACCCATTTAGCCTGCTTATGAGATTTTCTCGAATTCGAAAAAAAAATACTCAACAGAATATATTTTTTGTTTATTAACGAGAATAATGAATCAAGGACAACTTCTACGTATACGATAGCAATGATGTGATGTTCCATATGGTATATTATATAAATTAAAAAACTAAAACAACATCCACGTACCTAAATTTTTTGTTTTTAATTTTCCCAAAATCTTAGTTTGCAACCTTTAACCGATTAAACGCCAAATTTAAGAAAAATCAATCTGAAATTTAAAGAGACCGTATATTTATAATTCACAAACAAAAATCATGAGAAGGAAAACTTATATATATAACATCGAGGCCTCTGTCAATGTTTTTTCTTTCTTCTTTCAACAGTACAGTTATCCGTAAGACATCATTTGTGTATAGAAATAAATAAAAAATTTTCATTATTTTTTTAAAAATCAAGATTAATTTAATTATAATAATATAATTCATCATAATCATTAGAAAGCATAAATACAAAAGCATAATTTGCTATGTAATTTATGTTAATCTTTAGTGTTGATCGTAAGCGATAGTTAGATCCAATTTAAATTTACATATACATGTAGCCAAAAGAATATATATATATATATACCTAGGCATATATATTAAGAATTGAATAGGGATATACACAAACATGAGCCTTTTAGTACTAGGATGACCTTCCGTGAGGGTTCAAGGAGCTTAATACGTTATAAAAATATCTAATCAGATAGATATATCGATTAATTCTGATTGGAGTTCCCTCTTTCCGAATGCTTTTTCTTCTTCTACGGTACCGCTAGTTTCTGATCATTATCCGATTACAGCTGAGCCCTGTCCGAATGAACGTGAGCTAGTGGATCTTCTTTTTAGAATTGATAACTCTTGGTTATTGGAAGGTGAACTGGAAGTTACGGTGAAGAATTGTTGGGAATCATCAGGTGTTCTTGATTTCATAGAGCGTCGAGACCAATTAATTGATGTGGTTCGAAGTTGGGGTAGAAATAGAAACAAAGAATTCTAGAAACGCAGAAACATTGTGAGCAGGCAGCTAGAATTGGAGAAGGAGCTATATGATAATTCAAATTCCATGAGACTAAAGGATGAGTGGAATCGAATTCTTTTGGTAGAAGAAACTCGCAAGAAGTAGCAAGAGAAATTATTTTGGTATAGTGATGGTGACCGGAATACAAAATTTTTCCATAAACAAATTAAAGGGAGAAGAGCTCATAATCGTGTTAAAGGCTTACGAGATGAAGAGGGGTAGTTGTCTTCGAACCTGCAAAGATGAGGTCTATTGTTCAGAGCTACTTTTAGAAGCTATTTTTAGAAGAGGGAGAAGCTGATTTTTCTAGATTTACAGAGATTGTGGAAAAAATGGTAACAGAGGAAGATTCACAATTTTTATTAAAGCCGTTTCAAAAAGAAGAGTTTAAGTCTGCTTTGTTCAGCATGTATCTTGATAAGGCCCCGGGTCTAGACGGCTTAAATCCGGCTTTCTTGCAAAAATATTGGCACATCTTGGGAGACGAGATTTTCAAAGGTGGGGTGTTCTGGCTCTCTTAAGGTACCTTTCCAAGCTCACTTACTGTTACTACTATTACTTTCATTCCAAAAATTACTGCTCTTGATGATATTAAAGATTTTAGACCCATAGATCTCTGTAATGTTATTTATAAGATTGTGTCAAAAGTCTTAGCAAATAGACTTAAACAGATTCTGCCGCATGTTATTTCTAATACGCAATCTGCGTTTGGGCCTAATCGGTTAATTACGGATAATGTATGTGTGGCATTTAAGAGTTTGCATAGTTTCAAGAATAGGAGGTATGGGGAATTAGGTTATTGTGCACTAAAAATCGACATCAGTAAAGCTTACGACTGGGTTAAGTGGGATTACTTAAAGGCCATGCTTGGGTCTTCGGGTTTTCCTCCTGTATGGGTTAATTGGATGAATATGTGCTTTTTTGAAGTGAGCTATATGGTGAATCTTAATGATAATCTTGTTAGGCCTATTACACCGAGTCGAGGTCTTCGTCAAGGGGATCCTATCTTTCCTTACCTGTTTCTCATATATGCCGAAGGCCTTACTGCTTCATTTAGGGAGGCAGAATCTAAAGGTGTGTTACATGGTTGTCGGGTTGGCAGAGGGTGTCCAAAAGTATCTCATTTACTATTCGTGGACGACTCTATTTTCTTTTTTTAGGCTAATTCTAATGAAGCTGCCATTTCAAGTATTCTTGGAATTCATAGTCCAATGGAGGGTGGTAAGTATTTAGGGCTCCCATCGCTTATTAGACGTAATAAAAAGCAGATTTTCAGTTACATTAAAGATAAGTTGTGGAAAAGAATTAATTCATGGAATAGCCGATTCTTATCTAGGGCAGATAGGGAGTCCTTCTAAAATCTGTGGTGCAGGCCATTCCTTCCTATTGCATGTCTATGTTTTTATTACCGCTCTCTCTGTGTCAAGAACTACAGGTTATTATGAATCGTTTATGGTGGAACGGTAAGAAAGAAGTCAATAAGGGTATCATTTGGATTGCTTGGGATCGTATTAGTGCTTCGAAGTGTGAAGGTGGGATGGGCTTTCGAGACTTGCGGCATTTCAATTTGTCTATGTTGGGTAAACAAGGGTTACGCCTCCTTACTCAACAAGATACTTTGTTTTACAGGTTGTTTAAAGCTAAATATTTCCCATTGGGGGATTTTCTAAAAGAATGGAAAGGTAATAATCCGAGCTTTATTTGGTCTAGTATCCATGCTTCGATTGATTTATTGCGATTGGGGTCTCGATGGAGAGTAGGCATTGGTAGGAGTATTCTTGTGGGTTTGGATCCTTGGATTTCTAAGCAAGGCAGTTTTGTTGTGGAAGATGGGCATATGTTTACGAATAGATTTTGGAGGGTATGTGACTTCTTGGAAAATGGTGGTAACAGGTGGAATATTGGGTTACTTATGGAATATTTTCATCTAGTGACGTCCGTGCTATTCTCACTATACCACTTAGTGTTTATAGTGTGGAAGATTCAATACTATGGCATTTTAAGAAGAGGGGCAATTATATAGTTAAATCCAGCTATCATGTTAGCAGGAGTTCATCCATGGTTAATAACCTGAACCTAATAGAGAAGTATGGTGCAAAATATGGATGCTTGAAGTTCCACTTAAGGTTCATGATTTCATGTGGCAAATGGCCGAAAATGTGATACCAATGAAGATGAATCTGAGAAACCGGAATGTTGGAGTTGATGAGAATTGCTTATTTTTCCCTATGCAAGAAACTGTGGATCATTTATTCTTATATTGTCCTTATTCAATGGAAGTTTGGAGAGTTGCTGGTTTGGATGTGCCACCTTTGAACTCTTCTTTTACTGATATATTTTTGCAGATTTGTTTATCCTCGACCAAGGAGAAAGCTTCCTATTTTGCTATGATTTGTTGGTACGTATGGTGGAGCAGAAACAACCTGTGCTGGTCCTCAAAAACAACAATGGTGCAGCAGTTGGTTCAAGCGGCGACTGCTCATCTGCAGAACTGGCGAGACTGGAATGTGTTGAACCCCGCCGATGCTTCTTTGCACCAAATTGGTGGACAGTGAGGTGCTGGAAATGGCATCATTAACCTGGACAATTCTTATTGGCATGCATTTTTTGATGCCGCAACATTTCAATAGGAAGATTTCACAGGTTTTGCGGTTGTCTTTGAAGATCCTGAAGGTGGTTTTATCAAAGCTATATCTGGTTACCAATAAGGTGTAGCACTGCTGTGGCAGAGGCAATTGCCTTACGTGAGGCGTTATTTCACTTTCATGATGAAGGCTTTATTTTTACAGATTGCCAACATTTATTTCTTGCTTTGTCCTCTTATCTTCTAATGTTTTTGAGCAAGGATTGATTGTTAAAGATTGTTTGCTTATTCTTGAGTCTAGACCGGATATACAAGTTCGGTGGATTCGAAGAAACTTGAACGGAATTTCTAATCAACTTGCTAGAGCATCCATTATATTCTCCCCTTTTGCTTCTTAGGAGGTTATTCCGGATGTTATCATCCAATTATTCATTTGATTAATAAAATGGTTCTATTCCTTCAAAAAAAATTTGACTAATTAATTGAAGGATAGGTGGCTATATATTAGTAGATGATAAATCCTTACACTAGTATTATTAGTTTCAGCGATAGAATTCCTATAATTGATTAAGGATGTATGATAAAGTTAATAGGAACTCTAATATGGATGTTTCTATATATTGATTTTCTCTCTGATTATTATGCTAAGTGTTTTATCAATAATATAAAGCAATGAGTATTAAGTTAGGTTTAAATTAACCAAACAGCTAAATTGTTATTTGTTAGATAATAATAAGAAGATCATCCTCCGTACTATTCTGTTGCTCGTGGGCTCAAATATTATGGTTATATAAAATTTTATTATTAAGTTTTTAACATCATTATTGGGAAATAGGTGCAATATTAAAGAGATTTGAGAATTATTAATATAATATTTTTATATTTTATTACATCATTTTATTTTATTGTTGATTCCTTATTTATTGTGCTTTTGCAGATTTAACTGTAAATGTGTTACTTTAATGTATGACTAGAAGATTAGCTTATAGATGAAGATCTAGATATTAAGAAAATAGTTCTACAAACACTTTAAGAGTGGAAGAAGACTTCTACCCAAGAAAATCAACACCAAAGTAAGATGGAGGTTGACCATAAAATTATACTACTATATCTAAAGCCACCATTGATAGGGACATAATCGAGCATACAAAGACCAGTGATTACATCACAAAATTTGGAGAATTAACTCACATCATATATATGTTACATTATTTTATACAATTCGATAGGTTGCCAAATGAAGATCTTAAAGCATATATTGCTAATTTCTCATAAATATGTAACACATTCAAGGTTAGTGCAGCATTTGATGATACCATTATATTGATATTTCTTTCATTCTCACTTTTTTTTTTTGATAATAAACGAAGTACTGTGCTAAAGCGACCCACGGTGAATTGGTAAACATGACCATTATATTGATATTTCTTTCATTCTCACTTTGGGATAAGGCCAAGTAGTGGTGGAAGTCACATCAATTAGTGTTAATAACCATTGGGATAACTTATTAGAGAAATTTTTGGCCAAGAACTTTTCACTAGTGAAGAATACTAAATAAAATAATCATATCATTCACTTCCAACATTTTGAAAATGAAATACATAGAAGTCATAAGATAGGTAAAAGGAATTATTAAGGATGTTTCCACACCATAGAATCGTAAAATGGGCTTACGTTTATACATTTTAAAATGGTTTAAACTACACAATTAAAAAAATGGAAAATGAAACATTTGGAGGAACATTGAATAATAAAAAATCTTGAAGCTAACTTAGAATTAATTGACGAGATGGCCATGAAAAATTATCAATGGAAATCAAGTCAAACTACGGCACTAAAGTTTGTAGGTGTCCAAATTATTGGTATGGTTACATCATTAGCAACTTAGGTAGAAGTAGTTATACAAAAAAACTGATATCTTAAATGGAGTCATAAGAATAACTCAAGCATTATGTTATGAGATAGGAGGAGTCATATTAGTAGTGCATGTCAAGTGGATAGTCCATTGGCCAATTTAATTAAGCACCTAAAATATATTGAGAATCATGTAAGATAACAAAACAATCCATATATTAACTCAAACAATCTGGGATGATGAAATCATCCACATTTTAGTTGGATCAAGTAAGAAGGAGGAGTGCCACGAAGGCAAAGTAATCCCTTAAGATTTCAGTTAAAACCCCTACAATAATAAGAAGTAAACTAACTTAAGAAGTAGTAGTTAAGAAGTTAGCTAAGCTACTTTTGAGCAGTTTGAGGGATTAAAGACAAATATAGATCTATAAGAATAATTAACATAAATTAAGGATTCCATATTAGATAGTGTTAGCCCAAGGTTTATTATTAATGATTTTGACGATAACTCTATAATATTTCAAAATTCACATTAGAATTTACTTCTTTGTATAAGTAATGATATAATTCTTAAAAAGAAATGATATCATAGGATAAATGCTTCTTTTCTTATAGGAACCTTCTTAATTAACTTACTTTATTAGAAAATATTCCACAATATCCAAAAGAATTTTACCAACCACATAATTAGAACAACTAGCTCTGATATTCTTGTTAAAACTTTTCTTTTAACGTCTGAATATTAGAAGATTCCAGCAAAGATGATATCGAAGATTCATTAGATACAAAGTCAATTCAGAATTAAAAAGAAGCAACAGCTAGTTAAAGAAAACGTCTATTTAAGGAAGAGCCACTGCATTTGTGAAAAAACACACGAATTTGTGAAATACTTCAGTAGCATCAATATTCTTAAAAGTAATATCTATATCAAACTCCTTGTGCCTTAGAAAGTAAAATCAATCTTTTAGGAGAGACTATTAAACCCTTTATACTTTTTGTTAAGAGCTTGTAGAGGCTTGTCAACCACCACGAGTATGGAAGGTTGAAGAACCTTGAAAAATATGTACTTGTGAGTTTGGCGAGGCTTGTGAAAATTTACTACTTAGAGTTTTATAGTGAAATACTCAAGTTAAATACTTGGGGATTGGAAAGAGGCTTCATTATAATTCCGAACCAGTACAAATCGAATGTGTCACTCTACCTCTCTTAACTTTTAAAATTTTGCATTACATTATGTCTGTTTAATTTACAAGAGGCTCGTTCACTTTTAAAATAGGCTCATTCTGTTTTAATATTGCAAAAGGTTTCTTTTGTAAATAGGCTCCTTTTGTTTTAAACGTTAACAAGCTCCTTTGGTTTTTAAACGTTAATAGGACTTTTTCACTTTTTAAAAGTTAGCAAGCTCCTTTCATTTTTAACATGCTCCTTCATTTTCTAGACATTAATAGGCTCCTTCTATTTATAGATTTTTTTTGTTAAAATTTAGCAGGTTCTTATCGTTTACACGAATTGATAGTAACTTAATTTTTTTAATTCACACACAATTCACCCCCCTCTTGCATGTTCTTACTTTATCATTTGGTATCAGAGCGAGGTTTCACATTTATTATGTTTTATAGCACGTGATAGATCATGACAAACAATTTGAGAACCCTTAAAGGACAATTCGTCTCAAAGCCACCTTACTTTAATGCAAACAACTATTCTTATTAGAAAGAGAGCATGACCATTTATCTTCAATCTGTAGATATCGAAATCTAGCAAGCTATCAAAGTTGGAGTCACACCTCCTGCTACTGATAGCGTAGAAGTATGGACTGATGCTGATAGAAGAACCACATAGCTAAATGTCAAAGCAAGACATTATCTTATTTGTGCACTATCTCTAGAAGATTATAAAAAGATATTCTACTGCTCTACAATAAAGGAACTGTGGGACAAACTCCAAGTTAAAGGTAAAGAAACATAGAATAAGTCATTTAGTGCATCAATACAAAACTGTTTGCATGAAACAGGGAGAAACTATAAATGAATTCTTTGGACGTTTCAACAAAATCACCATAGCCTTAAAAAACTTGGGAAAGGTATATCCCAATGATGAGCTTGTAACAAAGATTTAAGGTCACTACCAAAGGAATGGAGACCTAAGGTGACAACTCTACAAACTGCAAAGGATCTTGACACTATTTCACTAGACTGGTTAAGAGGAAACTTGATGACCCATGAAGCCGAGCTTAGGTGAGATGAAGGATCATCATACAGAAGAGGAATGACACTAAAAACAACTGATAAATCAAATCCATCAAATGGCAATGAAAGAGACACTGAGTTTCAAATAGATGGAGATGATGAATTCAATTTCATGGTTAGAAAATATGTCCGCTTTTACAAAAAGAAGCTAATGAAGAAAAGAGAAGGACGAGTAAATTGGGAGTCATGACGTGTTGCTAGATACAACTCTTGACTTACTTAAATTAAGTGTTAATTCAAGTGGCCAACATAACCAAGAACCGAATGAGTCAAACACATAGGAGATCTGAAGGATGAGTAAAATATTCTTAAATGGTGATTCAAGATATGAGAGAGTGTTTCGGGATTGTTTCGCGATGTGATCGTGGTAGAAAATGTTGCATGGAATGGATTAGAAGCAAGTATTGTTGGCTGCCAATTTAGCCATTAACTTCCTAAACTTCCATTAATGCATGCTATTCTTCATCATTGACTTCCTTAACTTTCATTAATGCATGCCATTCTTTGTCATTAACATTCTTAACTTTCATTAATGCATACTATTCATGACCATTAACTTCCCATAACTCTCCATTAGTGATGGAGGTTATGAAAAGCCAAATGGTGCCAAAAATAGAGATGATTTTCATGCATCTTGTGTAAGACACAAGTTCTTACACACACACACTTTTTTCTCTCTAACTCTCACAACAGTCCTAGTGAGGTTTCATCCTTTTATCTTCGTGTGGACTTTCATTAAAGATGGTTTACGTTGATCGTTGTGGTTTACGATAACCCAACGCGCAGAACATTAAAGAACGAAGGGGATCGTCAAAAAGATTTGAAAAACATTAAAGAGGTTTGGAAAGAACATAAAGAGGAGAAAAAAAGAGTTTTTGCATCAACCACTTTTGAGAAATCCTAGAGAGAATTCATCGAGAGATTGAGAAAGAGAAGAAGCAAAAGAGAAGTGGAGAAGAAGCTGACTCGATGTACTTCATAGATCAGGAGTTTCGCGACACCACGGCCTCCCATCATCTGTTTAGATCGCATTCCTATTTATTTTCCACTTTTATTATTGTATAAAATTGGGAATAACAGTTTGATTATATAATTTTTGAATATTGAGATGTTCTAAACTCAACTTCGGAGTTTTACTTTTGAATTAATGAAATTTGATTGTTTATGTATTATTTGAATTTATTGTGATTTAAATTCTGCGATTGCATAATTCAATAATAAACTGAGAGGGTGAATTAAATGAAAAATAATTAAATTGGGCTAATAAGAGTTAGGTAATTTAATAGAACAAGAATCAAATCAATTCGGTAAATTGTGCGAAGAGAGATCATGCATAGGTTTCCGATAGTTTATTAGACAACTTCAGATCTAATTAAGGTTTTGAATATGTTGTTAATTGAGAAATTGCAATTTCCATAACCTGATTAGGGTTTATAATTTAGGATTAATGGTTATAACTCGAGAGAGAGTAATCAACTCTAGGATCGTTTAGAACCAATAATCTAGTAATTCCTAATCAATTAGGTTAGCATTAAGGATAAGTAAAATTCCCTTTCTCTCAATTGGTAATTCCCTTAAGTTAATTCTTAGGTGTGTGTTGCAACTGTTGAATTATTAATATTTTCGTGATTGATTTTTGATTTAATTTGATTGATAGAATTGAATTCTCATTTTAGTTTCGTTACATTTTGAATTTTTGTGATTTGTTCTGGCCTTAGATTTTAGGGTTAGATTATCCCTCTTCGTGGGGTCAGTACCTTAGGTATTACACTAACGAATCGTGAGCTTGCGAATTATCGAAGGTATTTATTAAAACTTACACCTATCAAACACCTGATCAGTGGACAATAAAGTCATAACCAAAGAACATAAAAAAGTCCAATAAATGTAAGAAATTTCCTTATTAATTATGGAACTTATTTTTATAACACCATTTTGTTATTAATTAATCAATGTTTGAGAAATATACATAGGTACAAAGATAATCTATTACTAATGTAAAGAGAAAATAATGACTACAATCCACAAATTCATCACGTAACCCTTCAACAAATGTTACACATGCTAAAAAAGACTTGTGAAAATCAAGAAAGCATATAAACAATGATTAGAGGTAGAGGCAGAGGCAGAGGCAGAGGTAGAGGTAAGACCAGGTGTAGAGGGAGAAAGATGAGTATGTATGGCACTTTAATGAGTCAACTGAC
>JAOSBP010000008.1:28516878-28528447 GCA_027563825.1 Erythroxylum mucronatum
GGTGAAAGAACAAATTGCATGGCAACATTGCATATGGAAAGGTTTGTAGTTAAACCATTGACTTTCCAATCAATTAGAGGTCATGACGTGTTGCTAGATAGCTCTCTTCACTTACTTGAATTAAGTGTTAATTCAAGTGGCCAACATAATCAGGGACCTAATGGGTCACAGACATATGAGATCCGAAGGATGAGTAAAATATTCTTGAATGGTGATTCAAGATATGAGAGAGTGTTTCGGGATTGTATCACGATGTGATCATAGTAGAAAACATTGCATGGAATGAATTATAAATAAGTGTTGATGGCTATCAATTTGGCCATTGACTTCCCAAACTTCCATTAATGCATGCTATTCTTGGTCATTAACTCCCCATAATTTCCATTAATGCATGCTATTTATTTCCATTAACTTCCTATAACTCTCCATTAGTGATGGGGGTTATGGAAGGCCAAATGGTGCAAAAAATAAAGATCATTTTCGTGCATCTTGTGTAAGACACAAGTGAAAGAAAGGTTCTTTTCTCACACACTCACTCTTTTTCTCTCTAACTGTAACAAGAGTTCTTGTCTATGCTAGCACAAAGAAAGAAGTCTAGCCGTCTCCTAGTGAGGTTTCATCTTTCTATCTTTGTATGGACTTTCATTAGAGACGGCCTACATTGATCATTATGGTTTACGACAACCCAACACGGAGAAGATTAAATAACGAAGGAGATCGTTGAAAAGGTATGTAAACATCTTACATTTCATGTTTTTTATTTTCTGTATCTATATACATGAGTAGATCTGTTTTTTCAGGTTCTATTTTATTTTCTGCTGCATATATTTGGTATATATTATATATGAGATGCCTGATCAAAACCTTACACAGTATTTCCAAAAGGTTGAGAAGGCCATAAATAATGATGCATTTATGATGAATAAGATTAAGTCACTAGAATCTAAGAATAAGAATTTGTTGTCTAGAATTATGTCTCTTGAAAATGAAAACAAGCAAAAAGTCTTTGAAAAGGAATTCTTGGGAAAAAAAGATAAGTTAGTTAGAGAATGCATTTCTTCAAAATGGTTCTATTGAGGTAAAACAATTAGAAGAAAAAGTTGAAGCTCTAGAACTTGAGAAAAAAATTTGCTAAAAAATCATTTCTCTAAAAAAGGAACTTGCCAATTTTGTTGATGAAAGGAACAATCTTGATACAATACTTGGGAATGGTAAAGGTACTTTTGATAAGGTTGGAATATGATATAATGAAAAAAATAATATTAGGCCATACAAGAATTTCTTTGTTAAATCCAACAGTAGTCATAGTCAAAATAACAAGAACTTGATAAATAACAAAAATTACAGTAATTCTCATTCATTTATTTTGTGCAATTACTGTAGTAGACATGGTCATATTAGTCATTCCTGTAACTTTCGAAAAATGAAGAAATTATCTCAAATATATGTTTGGAGACCTAAATATCAAACTAATAACCTGAAAAGACTGAGAAAAATTTAGGTACCTCAAATGAGATAATACATTCTGCAGATATGCTTCAGAACAAAGATAAGAGAAAATCAATGGATAGTTAATAATGGTTGGTCAAGACACATAACAGGTGAAACATCACATTTCAACTATATTGAAAGGAAAGATGGAGGCAACGTTGTCTTTGCCAACAAAAATAATGCAAAAGTCACTAGAATTGGTAAAATTGGTGACTCCAATTCTGCTTCTACTGATAATGTTCTTTATGTTGATGGTTTGAAACATAACTTGTTAAGTGTAAGTCAATTATGTGATAAGGGTTATAGAGTCACTTTCTATAAATCCCATTATGAAATTATTGATAATCTTAGCAACAACGTTGTATTTATTGGTCCTAGAAATCATAGTATATATTATGCTCAATTAGAAGATATGTCTTCACAAAATGTCAAGTGTTTTGTTTCAATAGAAAAGGATTCATTTATCTAGCATAGAAGATTTGGACATGCTAGCATGAGCATTCTATAAAAATTATCCAAAAATAAGTTAGTAATAGAACTACCTGACCTGAAGTTTGAGAATAATCAGGTTTGCGAAGCTTGTTTAAAAAGGAAAGCAAATTAGAAGTAGCTTCCCTCTTAAAATATTGTTTCTACTAACCAACCATTTAAACTTGTACATATGGATTTATTTAGTCCTACTAAGACTCAAAGCTTCGGTTGTAAACATTATGGCTGAATATTCTAGGTTTACATAGGCATATTTTCTATCAAATAAGGATCATACTTTAGAAGTTTGAGAGAAGTTTTGTAGAAAAATTCAGATTGAAAAAGGGTACTGCATTACATCAATTCAGAGTGATCAAGGAGGAGAATTTGATAGTAGAACAATTGAAGACTTCTATAATGAAAATGGTATAACTCATAAATTTTCATGCCCAATGACTCCTCAGCAGAATGGAATTGTTAAGAGAAAGAATAGGACTCTCGCTGATATGGCCAGAATAATGCTGTGTGAAAATGGTCTACCTCATGATTACTGGGCAGAGACCATATCAACTGCCTATTACATACTTAATAGGTGCCTTATAACACCTATTTTTAAAAAAACCAACTATAAGTTGTGGAAAGGAAGAAAACCGAATGTTGCTTACTTTTGAGCATTTGGTTGCAAGTGTTTCGTATTAAATAATAGAAACGACAACCTTGAAAACTTTGATGCGTGATCAGATGAAGTTATTTTATAGGTTACAGTACTACTAGCAAAGGATTCAGAGTTTATAATAAAAGAATAAAGAGGATAGAAGAATCAATATATGTGGTATTTGATGAAGCATTACCCTCGACAACAACAGTTGATTCAGATGATGAAGAGCATCCCTCGATTCCAAAAAATACATCACAAACTCAAACTACACCTATAGTATCTTCGAAATTACATGATCAAGAAGGTCTCTCAAGCCAAGATGGAGTAGGCTCCTTCTTCCCAACAAGAACCTATGCAACGAAGAACACCAAGAGAATGGAGAGGTCAAGATACACATCAGTGCATTCTGGGAGACCCTTATGAAAGTCTAAGAACCAGATCTTCCTTCAAAAAAATTATGTTGTCCTCATCTCACTATTAGAACCAAAGATTATTGAAAAGGATTTTACTGATGAAAATTGGGTTTCAGCTATGAAAGACAAACTAAATTAATTTGACAAAAACAAAGTCTGGAATCTAGTACCTCATCCACAAAACAAGTCAATTATTCGAACTCGTTAGGTATTTCGAAACAAACTTGATGAAAATGGTAAAGTGGGAAGAAAAAATCTAGACTTATAGCTCAAGGTTATAATCAACAAGAAGGTATTGATTTTGATGAAACTTATGCGCCTATTGCTAGATTAGAATCGATTAGAATTTTACTTGCCTTTACGTGCTATATAAATTTTAAATTATTCCAAATGGATGTTAAAAGTGCCTTCTTAAATGGATATATTAACGAACAAGTGTTTGTTAAGCAACCTCCAAGTTTTGAAGATGAAAACCATCTTGATTAGTTGATGAAGTTGACTAAAGCTCTATATGGTCTAAAGCAGGCTCCTCGAGCATGGTATGAGAGGTTAAGTAACTTTCTGCTTGAGAATAACTTCAAAAGAGGAAAGGTAGATAAAAACTTATTTATTAAGAAATAGGAGAACGATTTACTCATAATGTAAATATATGTTGATGACATAATATTTGGTGCTACTAACTGATCCTTCTATGAAGAATTCTCAGCTTTAATGCAAAGGAAGTTTGAATTGAGTACGATGAGAGAACAATCTTTCTTTCTTGGGTTGCAAATTAGGCAAATAGAAAAGGTAATCTTCATTAGTCAAGACAAATACACAAAGGTTCTCATTAAGAAATATCTTTTTGAGAATTCCAAACCTATGGGTACTCCTATTTAGTCTAGAACTAAACTTGATAAGGATGAAGAAGGCAAGACTACAAATGAGACAAAGTATAAAGGAATGATTGGATCACTCCTATACCTCACAAGCTCAAGGCCAAATATTATGCTTAGCTTGTGTCTTTGTGCACTCTTTCAATCAAATCCAAAAAAGAGCCACCTTCAAGCAGTCAAGAGGATCTTTCGCTATCTTCATAGAACTATGGACTTTGGATTATGGTATCCAAAACTTATTCTTTTAACATAGTTGGCTTTTATGATGCAGATTACGCAGGTGACAAAGTTGATAGGAAAAGCACAAGTGATCACTACCAATTTCTTGGAGGATGGCTTGTTTCTTGGTCTTGCAAGAAACAAAATTACACAGTGTTTTCTATAACTGAAGCAGAATATATAGCAACTGCTAGCTGTTGCGCTCAAATCTTATGGATGAAACATCAACTCTAAGACTTTTTTTGAACTTTGATCATATTCCTATACTATGTGACAATATAGGTGCAATAAATCTCTCTAAAAATCTTGTGCATCATTCTAAGAATAAGCATATAGAAATTAAACATCACTTTCTTAGAGATCATGGTTTAGAAGGAATCATTGATCTTTTGCATGTTAAAACTAAAAATTAAGTAGTTGATATCTTTACTAAGACACTATCTGAAAATAGATTTTGTGTGTTAAGAAAAGAGCTTAGCATGTGTAGATTATCTGATATTAACTCTATATGAAGATTCTATACTACTTCTCTTTATAGATATTAGCAGGGTCTAATTTTTTAATGCCAATTTTTACTCTTACATATTTGTGCATTTTTCTTACTTCATGATTGTTTATTTCTTTTTGGTAATGACAAAAGGGGAGAGTTAATGATATATTTGCGTTTGATGATATATCTATGATAGATTTGCTAACTGTTGAAATATTATTGAACTGAATATATAAAGTTTGAATATATGATAAGATGTCATTGCATCCTAGTTATCTTACAAACAATAGGCTCCTTTCTTTAGAGGTTGTAAGGAAGGCTCCTTCTAATTATGACCGTGAGTAAGAATATATAAAGTTTATAGGTATGTTTCAAAATCCTTTATTATTATTTGAAAATTGAAAATGTTTATTATTGCTTGTCATCATCCAAAAGGGAGAAATTGTTAGCTCTAGGTTTATTATTAAGGATTTTGATGATAACTCTATAATATTTTAAAATTCAAATTGGATTTATTTTCTTGTATGGGTAACGATATAATTCTTTAAAAGAAATGATATCATAGGATAAATGCTTCCTTTCTTATAGGAACCTTCTTAATGAACTTACCTTATTAGAAAAGATTCCACAATATCTGGAAGAATCTTGCCAATCACATAATTAGAACAATTAGTTCTAATATTCTTGTCAAAACTTTTCTCTTAATGTTTGAATATGGGAAGATTCTAGTAGAGATGATATCGAAGATTCATTAGATACAAAGTCAACTCAAAATTAAAATGAAGCAACAGCTAGTCGTAGAAAACGTCTACTTAAGGAAGAGCCACTGCATTTACGAAAAACACAAAAATTTACGAAATATTTTAGCAACATCAATATTCTTAAAAGTCATATCTATATCAAATTTCGTGTGCATTAGAAAGTGAAATAACTCTTTTGAGAGAGACTATTAAACCCTTTTATACTTTTTGTTAAGAGCTTGTAGAGGCTTGTTAAACACTACAAGTGTGGAAGGTTAAAGAATCTTGAAAAATATGTTCTTATGAGCTTGGAAAGGCTAGTGAAAATTTACTACTTAGAGTTTTATAGTGAAATACTCAAGTTGAATACTTGGGAATTGGACGTAGACTTCGTTATAAACCAAACTAGTATAAATCGATTGTGTTACTCTCTCTTAACTTTTAAATTTTTGCATTACAATGTGTGTGTGTTTAATTTATAAGAGGCTCCTTCACATTTGGAATAGAATCCTTTTGTTTTAATATTGCAAGAGATTTCTTTCGTTAATAGACTCCTTTCCCTTTTTAACAGGCTCCTTTCATTTTTAACGTTAATAGAATCCTTTCGTTTTAAACATTAATAGGCCCCCTTTCTCTTTTTAAAAGTTAACAAGCTCCTTTCATTTTTAATAGGCTCCTTTTTTTTCTAAACGTTAACAGGCTTCTTTTTTATGTCCCACACAATTCACCTCCCTCCTGCGTGTGTTTGCTTTATCAGATAGTTGATCAATGATATCAATACAACAGGGCAAGGATCTTTTCTTAGCAAGTTAAAGATGAATATGAAGGAGTGGGGTATGCAATTATTGAGACTAATTGTAAAGAAATTCAGGAAGAGAATAAGATATTGGAAGAAGTGATAATGATATCTTTTATGCTTTAAATGCGAAAGCTAAGTCTCTTTCTCATAAAGGATTTCTAGTTTGTGATTGGTTAAAAGAACATTAAATCTTATAATCCTTGAGGTGTATTAAAGGTCTCTACCATGAGAGGGAGAGGGAAAAAGAAGGAAGATGTCTAAGTTCCATGGAGGATAAGAAAGGATTGATCAAGAAAAAATCTTAAATTCATAAAAGGAGGCCTTTATATTAAGCATACACATCTCTTAGTGAAGCAGGCAACAATTCCATTACTCTATCATTAACAAATTTTAAAGAAAGAGTCTAGTTAAAGAATTCTAATAAAGCTCTTATTAGTAGGTAACCCATCCAAATAATTAAGAATTTTTAAACATTTCAATTAGGATTTCAAATTCGGAGCATTTATTTTCATTGTTGGTTTATGTTGTTTTAACCTAGCCAAATTTCTATATTTTTTTAATTTTCATCAATTTATTTTTTTATTCATATTATATTAGTGTTTTGTATTTGTTTTATTTTCAATTTTTTAGAAAGAAAGCAAGGGAAGGATTATTTTTGTCTATGGTAATAAAATAGGAAAACAAAACAAAAATAATGTAAAAACATGCTTATTGAAGACATATGCACCTACACGGATA
The DNA here is from genome assembly GCA_027563825.1 of Erythroxylum mucronatum. Lineage (NCBI taxonomy): Eukaryota > Viridiplantae > Streptophyta > Magnoliopsida > Malpighiales > Erythroxylaceae > Erythroxylum > Erythroxylum mucronatum. The sequence continues at coordinate 28,523,770 of JAOSBP010000008.1, forward strand.
GGAAAAGAGATTACACAATCATGTCTCTCAAAAAGAGATTACATAACCATGTCTCTCTATAGTTTTCATTTTGCTTATGCTATTCTCCATTTGTTTAGTACTTATTTCATTTAATTTTTTTCATTGTACATTTGCATATATAGTTTTATTTTTGTTACTTTTGTTCAAGGTAAAACAATTTTAGATATTCCTCACACAAATATTAAATAACTAGCTACAATTGGCATAGAAAAGTTTTCTTATTCTTTAATTTTCCTACTTCTATATATGCCTTTATGTTCTACATATCTTATTATGTGCATTCATTTATTGAAAATAATGTAAAATTTAGTGTAAGAGAGGGTGATTTTAAGTTGTATGTGTGATAAGATATGATTTGGTTATATTTATTGAACTTATTTCTTTTATTTTCGATTGATTTTGGTGCTTAATTGGTAAAATTAATATTTTTTATTTTAGGAGATGACAAGTGGAGATTGGATCAAATTGGAGCACTATATGTTAAAGCCATGAATTTGAAAAAAAATGGCAGATTGTTGAAATGGTTAAAGCAACTTCACGCCTAAATCTAGTTCACTCCAAAAGTTTCAGTTCAATTAGAAGACTTATTACTAGCCCTATTATGTAGGCAATTTTTTTAAAAATATAATCACAAAAATATTGAAAGAAGTTAGCTTGTTGATAGGAAAAAGAAAAGAAGAAAATTACATACACTCTCTCCATAATTATCTTTCACCTTTCTTTTGTTTTCTCTTCTTCTTTCTTTTATTTTTATGGTGGAACTAAAGCCATGAGTAGCTAAATATAAATCTTCTGATTCAAGGGGATTCAAAATTCTAGTTATAACCTTGTGAGGTTTTGCTCTAAACCTATAATTTATTTAAATTCAAGTATTTCTTATTTTATGTTCTTTTATTTCATAAGTAATCAATATTGATTGATCTAAAAATGAATTTGTTATTGATTATTCTATAGCTATTCATGAATTCAGTGACATGTAATTGTCATGAATGATTAGTATAAATAACAAATAGGCTATTTATTAATTTACATATTTAATTATGAGAAATAAGAAAATTAAAATGCAAAGTTGTATTTATCTCAATTATTTAATGTAGGGTTTAGTCTTTTTCATTAAGCTTATTGTTATCATTTAATTGATAAAAAATGTTATCATAACCAATTAATTTATGGTAAGTTTTGATTTGAATGCTACATTTGAACCAATAAATTTAGGACAAAAAGAGACTTATTATGGCTATTCTATTAGGTTTCAGACAAACTACTTGAATTGTAAAAATTATTCTTTTTAGACCAATGATCAAAGTTACAATTGGATGATATCTTTACCTTGAATAAGAGTTAAGTACCATTAAATTTCTTACTTTAATACACAGTTGATTTATTTTAATTCCTTGTTAATTTTAGATGATGAGTTCATTTACCATAAAACTATTTCCAATTGAAATTAAGAAACTAGTTTTTAGTTCTTTTGGAATTCGACTTGGTTCCACAAGTACTATAAGAGTTTAGTAAATCATAATTAACTTTAAGGGCTTCGACAACAGGTTCAATGTGATTTAGTTTTTTTGTTCCACTCATAATTAGTTTAATAAGTAACAATTTTGGGAAAAACAATGAAAGAAAGGTTAATAAGAGGACTTTTTAAAAGATAGACTGTTGTGATTCAAATAGCTTAGGTTAATAGATGTGGGCATTAATGAGTATCTTAGTTTTAATTTGATTTAATGGTCTTGATATTCATGGTTTATTTGAATAGTGAGACCTTATATACGATTTTAACATAAATTTAGTTAAACTTGACCTTACCTAAGTGGCTTAATATTCTATATGTTTGTGATTATAATTATGTAAATAAAATAAAAATAAATAAATTCATTCCACTAACTTTAACCTAATGAAATGATCAAAGTTAAGATTAATGTTATTAACCATTTGAAATTATGACATGATTGAGTAACTAGGGTATCCATGACAAAGTTTTAATCTTCGTATCAAAAGGTTGAGATAATGTTTCGAATAAACCTAACATGTTCTAATAAAATTCAAAAAATGAGTGTTTTAATTTGTTTGTTCAAATGGTTTATCAAGTATTATTGAGTGGAAACTTTTTACTCATTTATATTCATTTTTATATATTGTTAAATTATTTGAATTGAACTGATTTTTGAAGGGTTAATGATTTAGGTTTAAACTAAATTTCAAGTTAGTGTAAGTATTTATAGACCTTAATAGTTGATGAATGATGTAGTAAGACAAATAATGATATCTTTTAATTACTTTGATGTATTTGTTGAAGTTTCTTAGAGTTGAAGTTAGGAGCGACTGAGATTAATTTGCCTTAGTACAAGAAAAATTCCAATTGTTAGAGTATGTAATGTGTATAAAATATACTTATATTTAACTTTTTTATGTTTTCCAGTCACATTACCTTGGTTTATTGGATTTTTAGGTAATCATGGAATAATTTCTTAAGGAATGATATAGCCTAGAAATGGAGTAATTTATAAGTCAAAAAAAGAAAAAAAATCCCAATTACGCAGGTAGATGGAAGTTGTGTCATATGAAATTGGATAAGTAATGAAATTGGACAATTACATATTTGTGCCTATGTAATTATCTAGAATTTAGTGTGAAAAAAATGTAAAACATAGTTTGTGATATGAGAGCATTCAGTTTCCATTTTTAAGTGTAGAAATTAGAAAAAGAACAATGATAAATGAAGACACGAGTCTGTATATGCCTATGTAGTTCTCCAAATTGGAAGTAATGAATAACATAACTTGGGATATAAAAGTTTCTAGCATCAAAATTTATATGTAAGCCTTAACTGGGGAAGAATTTTATATTATTTTATATTTCTAGAACTAGGATTAGTAGCAACCTTCTAATAGGAGCCTAAGAATTCATTTAAGACTCATTTTCAACAGATAGATTGAAAGTTATTAGGAATAATCAATATCATCATAGGATTGAGATTTTCAATATGGGATATCTTAATAAGAGGTCTTATTTTCTTTAAACATTTTTTCATTATTTAAAAGAATATCATAAGCTAATAAATTTTATATTTAGATTGGATGGAACCCTAATGGATTATTGTATGCTTTAACTCAATCAATAAAGGTTTTTTATGTTTATGATCACTACAAGAAAAATACCCCTCCTGCGATGTTTTAAAAACGTCGTAAATGGTCAATAAACGTCGAAGAATGCTATTTGTGACGTTTTGAAAAACGTCAGAAAAAACGTCGTTAAAGGTGGTGTAAGGAAACAGTTTCAATGACGTTTTATAGAAAACATCGCGAAAAACCTACAGATTCACCAACGTTTCGAAAAACGTCATAAAAAGATCACATAATCGGCGACGTCAAAGAAAACGTCGTGGATTGTAATGGTTTCTGTGACATTTATTAATAACGTCATGGAAACCATGAAGCTATCGGCAACGTTTGGATAACGTCGCAGAATAGTTAACAATCAGCGATGTTTGGGAAGAAACGTCACGGATTGGTAGTAAATTAATTTGTATAAATATCCAAAATAATTTTAATTTAATTAATTTTCAATTTCAAATAATTAAAATTTTTCATTCAACCAGAAATAAAATTAAATTATTATTAAAATTTAATTTGAATTTTTTCTTTAAATCTGAAAATGGTTTTAAATTTTAATAATTTTTTGTTCTTTTATTTTGTTTCAATAGCTCGAAAATAATTTTAATTCAATAGTCCATTGATTTAATAATTAATTTTTGAAAACAAATTTATTAAATCTTATTTAACAAGAATTTACTACATGTAGACAATGAATTATTTAATTGCAATTCCCAAACATGTCATAAAATAGTAATTAATATACAGAATATGTCATAAGTTTTTAATATATCAATATGAGTACTTATCTAATCTAAACGAATATTATGTGTAGAACATAAAAGTTTCAAGACTTTTTTTATTGTTTGACTTCGGTAGTTAATTTATCATGTATTTCTTCAAATTTTTTGGTCAATTCATTGACTTTAGATTGTAATCCCTGATTAATCTTCTTGGACTCCTCTAATTCGTCTCGAAGTCTCTTTCTGACCGAAGTGTTCCCTTGTGGTCGAGGCCCCATTCTTATGTCAACAATGTAATCTGATCTAATGCTTAAGACTTTGTCGCACACTTCATCCACTGTCATCGGATGACCTTGTTCTGTTGAATGTGCTAATTCGTGACACAGTAAGCCCTGAAAAGGAAAAGAATTAATTACATACACAATCTCATTTAAGAAATATTTGTAAATGAACTATGTACTCATCCATTTTTCTTTGCATTCGGTAGTTGTCCATTGACTTTTATTTTCATCATAATGAGTGTGATACCATAACTTTATCCGGCCATACTCTTCTCCATCTCTGTAACTCTATTGTATAGAAATATATAAATAGTAATATTTATTATTAAATTTGAAATGTCAATAAAAGAAAAAATATAATTAAAAAGATAATAACTCACAATCTCATGCTGTATTGCTACAAAGGTCTTGGAGCCGGAGTTTGGTCGACATTTGACCTGACTCCTAGCCAATTTTGTTTTTTGACTTTTTCCTAATCGTACACATAAGAAAATCTATTATAACAGCTATAAATCACAATTCATAAACACTAAAATAT
>JAOSBP010000008.1:28544782-28558664 GCA_027563825.1 Erythroxylum mucronatum
TGGAAAAGAGTTTTTTTGTAAGGATTTTAGGTCTTTCCTGTGTGGTCATTGTTGTGTTAATTGACGACAATCTTCAACACTTTTGTTGTTGGTGCATTAATGGTGTTTTTGCAAGATAGCTGAATTGAATTCTGACTTTGGTGAGACACGACTATCTTCAGTGCTTTTATTGTTGGTGCTCAATTGCATTCCTGTGACATATAGCATAAATGACTTCGTGGTTTCTTGTTTTGGTGAGACACGACTGCGTTTTTTTTGGGAGTGAATATTAGTGAGAGATTCACTATTTTGTATTGATCATATGGGGATTGGTCACGTTGGACTGTCATATTTGTGAAATGGCTTACAATTGGGCTGATTATGTGTAAACAACTTTCAGATCTCTTTTGGAGGAGCTAAAACTATAGAAAAGTTGTTCTGTTTCAATCTCAAGTGTGTTCAGATTTTGATATTAATTGTTCATATACTTGTGTCTTTTATTTATTGTTTTTCATTAAACATTGTTTAAGAAAATCCTCTGTGGAGGTTAGTATAAGGTGGTCATACTATTGGATGTGAAATACTTGCACAGGAAGTGAGGTTGAGAGATAGTGTCAAGGGTTGAGTAGTGTCGGCTTAGTAAAGCCTTGGGTAAATCTATTGTACTTGTAAGAAAGGATTAAGCTAGGTGAGAGCCCCGCAGACGTAGACAAGGTGTCCAAATTGCATTGACAAATCTCGGTGTTGATTTATTTTTGGTTCTTTTAATTTTTTCTGATTTTTTTATTTGCTAAAAATGAATCGAAAAGTTTGTAAAACTACTACCCCCTACCGTTTTTCAATTGGTATCAGAGAAATGTCACCGATTTAGAACTTGATAATATGGCTACAAAAGAGGGTGCATTGATCACTAGACCACCACTGTTGGATGGATCTAACTATCCTGCATGGAAATCACTTATGAGAGTCTTCATCCAAGCTTAGGGTACAAAAGCTTGGCATTTGGTAGTACATGGGTGGACGCATCCGATGATTATTGATGATAAAGGAGAGGCAGTTCAAAAAGATCCATTTGAATGGACAAGAGATGAAGAAGAAAGTGCACTTGGAAACTCACAAGCAATGCATGCGATATTCAGTGTTATTGATGAAGGACGCTTCTTAATGATATCAGCTTGTGAATCAACTAAAGAAGCGTGGGCTGCTTTACAGACTATTTATGAAGGGTCCAAATCTGTGATAGTATCAAAACTATAGATGTTAGCTGTGAGGTTTGAAGAACTAAAGATGGATGAAAATAAGACTACTAGGGACTTTAACGAAAGACTGCGAGATATAGTGAATCTAACACATCGACTCGGGAAGCAATATTCCAATTTGAAACTAGTCAAGAAGACGTTGAGATCACTACCTCCAAGATTTATTTCAAAAATTGTAGCAATAGAGGAGGCCCACGACATTAATAATCTGTCATTGGAAAAAGTAATTAGAATTCTTACAAATTTCAAAATGAATCTTTTAAGGGGTAAGCAAGAAAGAAGCAAAGATTGGCATTACAGGTTGAAACTGGAAAAGATGTGAAAGTTGAGGGAGATGAATCGGATGAGAATGAAGATTCGGTACTACTCACACAAAATTTTGGTAAATGGATGAAAAGAATGAAAAAGAACAGACTCGAGTTTAGACAGCATGGTGGGAGTTCATCGAATAACAACTTAAAATAACAAGCCAAAACTCAAAAGGGTGAAAGGAAGCTGAAGAGAATGCCAGACATGAGAACACCTATGAGTGTCTCAACAAAACTAAACAAAAATGATAATGGTAAAAGCTTTGATGTCAGTCTATATTGAAGCATGACAGAAGTTTATTATATTTGACTGTAAGTAGGCCAGATATCTGTTACAGCATTGACATATATGCTCGCTATCAAGCTAACCTAAAAGAAACACATCTGATAGCAGTTAAGAGGGTTTTAATTTTGTGTAAACAGAACATCTGATTTTGGAATATGGTATACATCTGACTCGACATCTTATCCAGCTGGATATAGTGATTTAGATTGGGCTAGAAACTTAGACAAGCGGAAAAGCACTTCAGGAGGTTGTTTCTTCTTAAGAAACAATTTGATTTCTTGGTATAGCAAGAAGCAGAATTCAATTTCACTATCTACCATTGAGGCAAAATATATCGCTGCAAGTAGTTCTTGTTTACAACTTCTTTAGATGAAACAGATGTTAGAAGATTATGCGATTGATCAGAATGTGTTGATTATCTTATGTGATAACAAGAGTGCCATAGACATCTCTAAGAATCCAGTTCAGCATTCAAGAATGAAACATATTGATCACAGGTACCACTTTATTCGAGAGCTTGTGGAAAGCAAAATAGTCACCTTGTCACATGTAACTACGAAAAAGCAGTTGGCAAATATCTTTACGAAATCTCTTAATGCAGTAAGGTTTGAACTTCTTCGAGGGGCTTTGGGACTTTGTGCTCTACATTATTGATTTATTATTATTTATATAAAAAGGGGGGAAATTAAAAAAAATGTTTTTCATCTGAGGGATTAAAAATCCCTAGGTGTCTTTCTCTACTCACCAATGGTCCTCTTACATCTCTCTATCCGTCCACTCCTAAGCTTTAAATCACTCATATAGTTGTGTTGGAGACATTTTCATCTTGGGCAATGGATTTATGTTGGATTTAAAGGGACATCACCACTGAAGCTTCATCTACTTCTCATCTGCATTGGTTCTCAAGCTCTCAAGGCACACACGACATTGGGTTCAAGCTTCTTCCATTGTGAACTTAGTATATATATGCAATTTGTGAATCTCCATTGAAGACCCATATCTTCTCTCTATGGTATTGCTTCGTTTCACTTCAAGATTAATTCGATTTGTTGATTTTGGTTTAGATTTTGCTATTTTTCGGAAATATGGGTAAGAACAAAGAGAAAATGTTCTCTTCGGTATTAGAAAAGAAGATAGCAGCTCTAACATGTCGTTCCAGTCCATTAATGCTCAATCCGACAACCGACAGGAGATTCACCGGGGCTGGGTCATCTTCTGGAGCTCCTATTGATATTCCGAAAACTACCTCTGTTCGGGACAAAGTACCAGATGTAGATGATGATGTTACTCAAGTCATATTATCCATGGTTAAAGACTCTGCTTCAGATTCCGATGAGACTCCCACAGCACCTGTTCTACCAATTGTGCCTCCTATAGCTCCTTATAAATGTACAAAGGTGCGGGCCCTGAAAACAATCTGACCACCTTGACGTAACTCTTTTGTCCGCCTGATAATGAATAATGCGATTTTCTTCAAGTTATACTCTTCCGCGGCTGAACAGAAATGGACAACTCTCAATACTGTCGGGTTTTGTTCTCGATCTTCCAATCAATTTAGAGGAGTTTCAACAACATATCCTGAACACTTTATTATCAGAATGATTTTTACTGCAAGCTTCACTGCTTCCAAAGCACTATGATTTAGATCTGGTAAAAGAATTTTACTGCAATTTATCTTGTGATATTCTGAATGAGAATGCTATGAGTTATAAAGCAATATATGTGCAAGGTCAAGTAGTCCGTTTTGATGCTGCTCATTTAAATTTATTTCAAGGATTTGATAATTTGATTGGTGATCTCCTTTATGATGATGATTGGAATGTGTCAATTGACTTAATTGCTACGGTACTGACTGGTGGGAAATTAACTGCATGGTCATCTAGCTCTGTACTTTGTTCTTCAATGCTTACTCAAAAGTATTTCGTGCTCTTTAAATTAGTTATGACTTGCTGGATGCTGAGTACACATGTTGTTTCTGTTTACTTGGCATAGGCCAAATTGATTTATGTGATTGGTACTGGGGTGTGATTCAATCTTGGACGCCTCATCATTGAAGCTTTGTTGGTCATTGATAGTAAGCCACATTCTTTATTATACTTTCCATGCTTAATCTCTCAATTTTTATATGCCAACGAAGTTCCCAGGATAGAGTCAAGTATACTTGAGTTGGTGGCCTTGATAAATATCTTTTCAAGGATTTTTCGTCAACCACGAGTGGTAGATTTACCTTACACACATCTGGCCCCTTGGATGTCTATGGGACGACTTCAGTTAATTCTCATGTAGCTCTCTTTATTGAAATTGAGAGGATTGAAGGTATTATTCAAGTGACTATTGATGCTTCCCGCCACTTAAAGCAATGAGTTCTACGCTTTCCCGACACTTCTTGAATTATTCTTTTTAGCATATGTTATCCAAGAGGGGGAGAAGATAAGACTTGACTGACGTTGTACTTAATCTTCTGTGATTTGTTGTTTATGCTTGACTTGTGCTTATGTTGCCTATTGAATCTTAAATTAAGAGGGAGCATTGTGGATTCAATATTTATGTCCTATTACATTATTTAGGGGGAGCTTAAGAGTTGTGACAAAAATGCCAAAAAGGGGGAGATTGTTAAGATATATAGTATACTTCTTTTATTTAGTTTTGGCATCTTATTTATTAATTAGACATATAAGATATTAATTGGACTTAGATTCAAAGAGATGTGGTTGCTACACTTATAGTTGTGAAAGAATCCTACACAAAATTGAAGTCTATTTTTATCACGTTGGTGGTGTATTACGTGTTTGAGGCTTAAGGGGTACTGCTGTAATTTTAGAGGTGTAGCAAAGGGTTTTTTTGTATGGATTTTGACGACAATCTTCAGTGCTTTTGTTGTTGGTGCGTTAATGGCGTTTTTGTAAGATAGCTGAATTGAATTTGTGACATCTGGCTTTGGTGAGACACGGCTATCTTCAGTGCTTTTATTGTTGATGCATCAATTGTGTTCCTGTGACATATAGCATAAGTAACTTTATGGTTTCTTATTTTGATGAGAGGGCTGCATTGTTTTTTTGGGAGTGAACTAATTATATGTAAACAACTTTCAGATCTCTTTTTGAGGAGCTAAACCCATAGGAAAGTTGTTTTGTTTCAGTCTCAAATGTGTTCAGATTTTGATATTAATTATTCAAATACTTGAGTCTTTTATTTATTGTTTTTCATTAAACATTGTTTGAGAAAATCCTTTGTCGAGGTAAGTACGAGGTGGTTGTACTATTGGGTGTAAAATACTTTCACAAAAAGTGAGATTGAGAGATAGTGTCAAGGGTTGAATGGCGTCGGCTTAGTAAAGCATTCGGTAAATCTATTACATTTTCGTAAAAGTATTAAGCTAGGGGAGGGCCTTGCTGACATAGACATAGTATGCCGAACTGTGTTAACAAATCTCAGTTTTGATTTATTTTTGGTTCTTTTAATTTTCTGATTTTTTGTTTGTTTGCTAAAAACGAATTGAAAAGTTTGGGAAACTACTGCCCCATACAGTTTTCACATATAAACTAAAATAACTTATCCAATATATTCGTCAGAATTTTAATGATGCTATTCCTATACCACCTTGTAATTAATTTTAAGCATATCCATAATAATAACCCGATTATATATACTTCACAAAGGAAAGGTCCAAGACATACGGGCGCGCCTCAGTGAATAAAGAACAAAAGAGAAAAGACTGAATGTGACCAGCGGGGTCTGGAGGTCGAAGCTAATTAGCAATACATGTAAGAAGGGATAATGTAGAGCAGCTAGTCACAACTCATGCTAACTAGGAAAGGCAATTTTAGTGGAAGAAACCTTTCATGAGTTGGCCTCTGGCATGTTGTGGGTATGGCTTTAAGCATTGTAAGGACCATCTTTAGCAAGTTTCTCTCTTCCTCAATCATTAGACCATCACTTTCGCTACATATGCAATGAGGATCCTAGAGCTAGAAATCCAGTGATGTTTTGCACTTTCGATCTCCCTTTCCCACTTATCTCTCTCTGGATTGATTACGATACATATCATGAGTTCATCTAATTAATATATGTTCATCATGTTTTAATGATTTCCGTTCGATTTGGTTGTCTGCCACATCAAAACCAATTAATTTGCTGTCAGCATTTTGGCAGATGGGAATGGAATCAACTTTCTCTCTCACTCTGTCTCTTTTTTTCCTTGATTGTTTGGTAAAGGCCATAATTTTATTTATTGCTTAGTTTCAAAAGTCAAAAAGTTCTCTTAAATTAGTTCAGATATTTCGGGATAGTACGATTGTATATCTCATGGGAAGCTTAAAATCGTACTTGACCTTCAGCAATCATCACCAGTTTCGTTATCCCAACGTTAATAATTAGATAAGGCTTATGAAATTCGGGAGGATTAGGAACCTCCATTAGAATGCTAGCTAGGTGTCAAGGGAAATAATTAGCAAGGTTCTGAATGAATGGTACTCAAGTCTGTCAAATGTCTTGTATTGCTGCTAAACAGATAGAGTTATAAATAGTGACAATATAATATGTACGATAATGTCACTACAAAGTTGTGAGTATTGTGCGTAGCACAGTACTTCCCTTTAACAAGTGCATGCAACCTGTTCCGCTACAAGTTCTACTGATATTTTTTCCTACTTAATGATGTCTTATTAGTTAATTAGAATCACCACCTAGTGACAAGTTAATATGCTTGACAGCAGCAAATTGAAGAGTCTTATCATGCATGATAGAAGAGGCACTGCAAAGCCATGATGGTAGTTAAGAAAGTTAGGTTTTTAGGTACAAGGGGCAAGATGCATGGTTTGGGAGAGTCCCAACATGACAGAGACAGTTGAGGCAAAGGATGACTTCTTTATCTCTTCTTTTTGGTATTGCAAGAAGACGTGGGCAAAAAGATATGATTGCTTGAACGGAATCACAAGCTTGATTCCCACATGCTCACTGTTCTAGTGTCCTGCTTGGAGGAATCTCAGTGGATATTGGAAGCATCTTCCCAAGCGCGATATCCAACAAAAACAAGAGTCCTAGAAACATTTAGATCTTTCTCCATACTCGAGCTGGATGCCTGGAAGCGGAAGTTGGAGCCACTAACTTGGATGGAAATGGAGTCGAGATTCTCTCTAGCCTTCAGTACACTAGAATTCTTAGGGTTAATTTAAAAATTCTCAAACTTTCTCGGCAAATATTAAAAAATAATATTAAAATATTTAATTTTTAATAAAAATAATTCAACATTAAACTCTCCGTTAACTTAAGTGACGTGACTTGTGTTTTTACCGTATGACTGTCAAATATTTGTACTTGTATTAAATCTAAATTTTATTATTTAGTAAATTAAAAATATTAAATGCCATTAAATAATTATGCAGTAAAAATATAAAAGAGTGTGCAATTATTTTACGCTTTTTTATATTTTTATTTTATTAAATAATAGAATCTATATAAGAAATCTAACTATAAGTGTTTCCCTTTATCCCAAATGCGATCTCAGGTGAGAGGTGACAAGAAATTCCATTTAAATGACAACAATATCCAAAATAGTGATTTATTAAATATTTATATGCCCCAATAATTCCATTAGTGAATGTTTTATAAACTTTGGCCAAATATATATATAGAAGGACCTCCTTTATTAGTATAAGATCATGTATGATATAAAAGTTTCAAAGTGTATTATTATTATTAATTTTCCATATACTAGATAACCTCATTTTAAAATATTTTTTTGACCAGTTAAAAAATTAATTATCTCCAATAATTATTTTTAATTTTCCCAATAGATTTAGTATTGCAATTTGTAGCCTTCCTTCGATTTTCGTCCTAACATTAGTGTGTGCACTACTAGCTAGCTCGTATACCTATATACTAGTCTCTGGTCTTCCACAGTATTAAAGCAATATCATATCTTTGAAAAAATCCCAATCTCATCCAATCTTTTAGTTATTAAAAGCTTTAAGAATCTTTATTACTTCCATCCAACAGATAATCCTGAGTTTATTTTGGTTGCGAACATCCTTATCAATGGTAATTATTCTACGTTGAATTCTGCTATGCCCATGGCTCTTACTTCCTCAATTAAACTCATTTCCCAAGCTCCCAGATCATCCATTCGCTGCAGCATAATGGTGATTTCGTAGCCTTTCAATTTCTATTATCAATGATAAGGTTATTTATTCCAACTCAGCAAGCAGAGTTTGGAGAATTTGGTGGAGCAATTTTCTCAAGGTAGTGGAGTCATGATTTACGGATTAAGGAGGTATATTTTGATCAATTATGATGGACCTGTTTTTTACTGTTCAACATGTTTAATAAATCTAAAGATTTATGACATGAGTTTTCTTGTTATGTGATTGTGCATACATACCTATGGTAGAGCTTTGCAGTTGATTATATATTCATAAATAATATTTATATATATATATAAATGATATTTATCCAATTATGTACCGGTACCTTGGATAATCATGAACATGTATGTGCTAATTGTTGCTACTTAATTCATTCTCGGAGATATGATATACCCTAGAACTTGATTGCTCTACTTTCTGATCAACATATATGCATGATTCAGCAAATACTTTTCCTTCACTTTCTGCCAATTTGCTTCCAATCTTGCTCGAGGTGCTTTTCAACATTTTACTACTTGGATTGTTGATGATGCAGTAATTTGTCTTACCACTTCTTCTACTTAGGTGTCTGACTAAGTCGATAGCACTCCAAATTAGTACCTGTTAAAAATTATTATTCAAGATAACCATCAATAATAAGTTTTTAAGCCTCAATTTAATTCCAATTAAAATCCCAAATGCCATTTTAAGAAAAAAGGGCCTCAAGTTCGTCAAATTCCAAGCCTAGTTGACATATAAGAAAAAGAGGCAAAGCCTGATGTCTAGTCGAAGCCATAATTCAATCAGAGCCCAACATTCAGTCGAAATAAAACCCCCTAATCTAAGTAAAAACCCTCTTAATTAATCCCAATTCAAGTCATTTCATTTGGAGACCAAATGAAGTTACTTGAAAAGCCTAGTGCAGATCCATCCTTGTTCATTCCAAAACCAAAAGTTTAGAACCAAAAGTATAACTCCAACAGAAGTCTTGAGACAAAAAGATTCCAATTTCCTTTAACCTTTTGTTATATATTAATTATTTTTACCCCAAAGTTCCTTTTCAGAAAGCCTCAATGATGCCTACTTGTCTGCAATCATTTTTGTTTTTTCAAATACAGGTCATTATCCATTTTTGTTTTAACTCTTTTTCATCATTCTTTGTCCAAAACATCTTTTTCCGAAAGTCTCAATGGTGACTTTATTTCAAAATCCATTTGAGAAGTACAATCTTTATTTTAATCATAATAAGAATGTTCATTCTCTTAAATTTCAATCTACATTTAATTCTTCTCAAAGTCTCTAATCAAGCAAATCTACGAAATCTTTGGTTAATTTATAATTTTTCTTCAATTAAAAAATCCTTTAATGTAATGCAATGTAATTCAATTCATTTTATTTTGTTAAGAAGAAATCCTTTTGAAGTTTATCCTTTTCTTAAATTTACTAAAAAATCTCAAATTATTTTAATATATTTTTAAAATATTACACTCTTAAATATTTAAAGAAATTAAAATTCAATTGTTATTCTTTTTCTTAATTTTTGCTTTCTATCTTAAACAATTTGTTTTAAAACATTTTTATCTTAACAAACAAATTGCTACAATTCAATAATCAAAATTTAGGTAAGTCTTTAAGATAATAGATTTTGATGTTTTAAATTTTTATTTTTTAATAGAAACCCATAAATTTGGTTTAAAACCTTAGACTTTATTCTTTCTTCCCTTCAATGGTAAGGTCGTAGCAGCTTAAATATATGAAAGATCATTATAAGTAGTGAATAGGATGTTAATATTATAGAAGCCCATTATAGGCTAAGTTGGTGAGATATATCTTAAAGGTCAATTAACTAATACAATACTAGGCAATAGCGATCTCCATAGTAAGAAAGCAAAACCCTGCCAATATTACACAAGCCATTATAAAGGGAAAGTATTAGTCATGCTATCATTTTTTGAAATTTAAAAGAAAATAGAATAAAAGAATCTTTAAGAGGGTAATAGAATATAGTCAAGGTACAAACAAGATTAGAGTTAAAAGAGCTAAGCTAGAGCAAAATCACAATACCTAAGCATATAATGTACAAAACAGTCAATAGTAGGAGAAGTTTAAGGAAATGGAAGCTTCAGTAGAGGAACCATTCAAAAACTAGACTGGATACATAGCTTGTGGAAATTGAGTATTCGAAGAACATCAACCTTAGTGTAGTTTATGTTTCATCAATTTTAGAGGATCATTAGAGATGATTTGCTTGACATTCAAAAGCAACTTCAATGCTTATTTCCTTGATTTCCTTAGGCTATGTTTAGTTGGACGTAAGGTTGTTAATGGAATGGAATGGTTTATAATAGAATGGAATGTAAATGGATGTAATATTAGAAAATTGTTGTTTGAGAGGGATAGCAGGGTTCATAATATAATATAGTTGTATGTTGTTTAGATGAAGGATTTATAATGTAATTTAGTATAAAGTTGTTTATCATTTTACATTCCCTCCTAAACCCCCCAAATAAGTGTTTTTCATTTTTACTATTTATGATAGATTGTGATGTACTATGAAAGGTCTCCTCTTTCATGCTATTCCATTCCATCCATTATAAACTCTTTTCCCAAACGATGGAATAATATTATATTACATTCCTTTCCATTAGTAAATGTGCTTTGATAGAAATTCTAGACATTGAGTTATTTATCTTTGAAAACTCTTCTATTTCTCTTAGCTTATAAAGCATATATCTCATAGCTTAGCTAGATGGATAAGTCTCCTTTATGAGTAAATTTCACTTTCCTAACCCAAAAAACCATATGTGTCCAGTTACTTCTATAGCATTTAATCTTGCATTATATGACATTCTAGAAGCTATTTCCATAATGAAAATTCAATAGAAAGTCATCATGTGTTTCTAAGTACTAATCATAAAGCTTGTATAGATATTTAGATAAGGCAACGCCTTTCAACCTACCTATAGTTTGTAATGTTGGTTTGATTACTAACCATATAGTATGAAAGAGGCTATAGGGAAAATTTTATTTAACCAAATTAATCTCCACTTAGATACTCACCCAGTAGGTTCCTTAAAGATAACTGGACATAATTTATTGGTGAAGCCATAAAGCTTTGCCTCCTCTATTTAATCTTATCCTCTTATTTGGGTTTACCATTAGGAATATTTTTTTAAAAACCAAAATGTATGTAATGATGTACACCTTTTGATATAATTTCTTCTACATTAGCTGATAGTTGTATTAGTCTTTTTAGGCTCTCAACTCCTTATAATATAAAAAGTGGTCCAACAACTTTCCAATTATTGGATCAAATTTAAGTTTTCTTATCTGACCCAACTTTAACTTTCGTTTCTTGAGCCATGACTTCCCTTAGTTTTAGTATTTAGTTGAGTGTTTATGAATTGCCTAGTTTTACTTTGATATGATAGAAGTTATGGCCCTTTATTATGTAGGAGTGCATCCAACACACATAAAATAATTCATTATAAGTAACAATCTTCTAAATTCTTTTGTCCATGAGTATTTTTTATTGATTTACACGTAATCCTACCTTCTGTGTTGGTGTATAAACTTTTCATCACTTAACTTTAGCATTTTTTTTACATTTTTTGATTTGCCTTACCATAAGAAGTTCTTTAAAGTGTCTCCACTTTCTTGATCATGTTTGGTGGAGGTATAAGTGGCAACTCCAATAAAAAAAATAACAACAACAACAACATCCTTATAGGAAAGTTGTGACTCTAATGAATGTGAACTTTATTTACAACTATTAAGATATAGGAGGTTCTTTTAAGTGATATTGGGATTCTTAAGTATTTAAAAGGTGGCTCTTGGAGGTTTAGACCAAAGATGATCATAAAGGCATATTCTAGTTCTTGGGAATCAATGGGGACATATATATGGCTCTTTTTTTTATTAACTAAAATGCCCGATATATTTCCAAAAGAGAGGTTATATCAGCTCTACAAAACATCAATGATTCATCTATAAAAGGGAGCTAAGAAATGCTTTAGCTTTTTGCATTTTTGATGAAACCTGAAATCCTTACATATGTTGACTGTCTAAGATAAAATTATCATTAATACTTTAATTCCCAGAGTAATCTAGTAAGGGGAGAGTAGATCCCCTTATCTCATACCCCTAACACCTTAGATGTATTTACTAGGTTCGATATTGAAAATAATTTTATAAAACACTATAGAAATGCACTGCTCAATCTAGTTTAAGTATCCAAATTGAAACTTCAATTTAAAGAGTCAAATGCTTTGTTCAATAACAATTTGTTATTACTCACTAAATAATTCTTGAGTTATCATCAAATTATCTCATCTACTCCTTTCGTAAATAAACACCCCTTGAGTTAGGACAATGATAAACTTGAAAACCTCCTTCAGTCTCTTTAAAGCCAAATTGGAGATCACCTTTTGTACAACATTGCAATAAGAAATTAGTTTAAATCATTTACAAAGTTTGATTCAATTATTAAACATGAGAAAAACAAGGAAAGCAAAAGATTTGTTTGGTTATTGAAGCATTCTTCCACTTGCAAAGAATTCCAGGGTAACTTTTGTGATCATATTACTTGTTAAATGTTAAGTATTTTTGAAAAAAAATGCATTTAACTCATTAGCTCTTAAAGTTTTGTCAGGATTCAAATTAAATATATCTAAAATAAGCTTTTATCCGATGTCGCCTTGAGGTTATTTCAAAAATTTAACCAAGGATTATATATAAGGCAACCTTGTGTCTTTCTCTTTGAGGAACCAAAAAAAATGAAATTTAATTCCTAGGTAACTAAATGCAATGCAACCTAAACTATAAAATGGGGTTTGATTTGAAAACTTACCGTTAAAGTTTTCGACAAATTGAAATAAACACTAAAGACTTGTTTTTGGTATTTTAAAATTAAAATGAGTGATACAAAATGATAGCAAGTGAATGAAATAAGAAGAAAAACGCAATTAACTAACAATGATAAACGCAATCCTCTAGTTCAATAGCGCAGGCAATCATCACTCAACAGATATTGGAGTTAAAACAAATGAACCAAAAGTATAATCAAGCTTTTAATCTAACAACTGAGCCACCTCATTTTGTCACAAAACTATTTTCCAAAATTCTAATCCACTAACTGCCACCAGAATAGTAAAATAGAACCAAGGATACTAAAACCAATGCTCGATTTTTTACTCAATAATTAAGAAAAATGAATTAATGCTAGTAATAGATATAATGATCCAATAATTCAAGCCACCTTGAATAATCACCAATTTCGCTAAAATCTCAATACAAGGTCTTGACCTAAAATAAAGTAATGAAATTAAACCCAAAATCAGCATAATATCAATTGCCAAACAATAATCCAGTCAATAAAGTTTTCCAATTCAAAGATATAATCAATGCATAATTCCAAATAATTAAATAATTATCCTAAGACCTAGGAATCGCTAAATAATTAATTGGTTGGATGATAAATGTAGTTTTAACTTCCCTATAAAAATCTAAGCTTTTGCCATTGCCATTAAACTAAAGGATTAGGATGAACTAGCCACAAAAATTCATTAAAGATGCTGCCAATGTTAAGCTCCGACGGTGGTCAGCCATGAAAGGTGGAAGATGATGGTTTTGGATGTTGCGGGAGATGAGGGTTCAGAATCTTCCTTGCGTTACCCAGACCAGACCACGCATACAGAAACAACACTGTAGCTAATGTAGAAAAATTAACTTTGCTAGTCACTCCACTATTCAAGCAACTACTCCAATGCACACGCACACACTCCAGCTCCTGGTCTGCTCACCTTGCGCCACCTCCCTTGTAACATCCAGTCCTCCAACTAAGGGTTAGAACCGGAAAATATGGTGCATGTGAGCTAAGAGGTTTGGTTTAAACGAAACTAGAGGAAATGGGTTGCAATTCATATGATT
>JAOSBP010000008.1:28558764-28573392 GCA_027563825.1 Erythroxylum mucronatum
CTCTATTGGCTGTTAGGTTTGAGGTTTTCATACCGATACCTGGATCCTGGGGATCGGGAAAGTCCCGGGAACAAAAATTTTTGTTTTCCGCTTCCTGGACATGTGATGTCCGTCCCGGGATTTTCCTACAGTTCCTTGATCCCCACCCCATCTAAAATTTGGGTGATCTCTCTAACCTAGATTAAAGGTGGAGTAGGGATCCCTCTTCTGATATTGGCCATTTCTATTTTGGTAGAGGGCATGAACTTCTTCATATCTGGCACAATTATTGGAAGCATGCATCATGGACCCACAATACTCACAACTAGCTACTATTGCTTGAGAATGACTCACTGAATTAACTTGCTTGGCCTTCAAATTATTCTTCAAAAGATTTAGTCTTTTCTCTACTCAATTTCTTAAAGCAGCAATTTCAGCAAGAATATCTTGGGAGGAAGCCGAAGTGGTGTTGTACACCCTCCTTGTGTCTCCAGATTGAGGGTGATTGGTAGTTATCTTTTGAAGTAGGTCCTATGTAGCATTGGGACTCAATTCTCTGAGCGAACCATTTTTTGCGGCATGAATTGAGGGCTTATGATGTGGAAGCAGAAAGAGTTTACCAGATCATTCTTTAAAATATTGTGGTGTGGACACTGGCTAGAAGTGTGACGAACTTTGTCCAATATTCATGCATGGATTCATTGTCTCATTGCACAACAATAGTTATCTCCTTTTTTAGCCTTGAAATCTAAGAAGCGGGAAAATATTCATCCAAGAATGCTCCTTTTAACTTATCCCAGGTTAATATGATGAAATGTTGAGGTAGTGTGCAAAGCCACTCCCTGGCTTTTCCTTCTAAAGTGAAGTGGAATGCTCTCCTCAATACATCTTCAAGATTTGTTGTAGGTGGTTTCATGGAAGAACACACCATGTGCATAGTCTTTAAATGCCTATGTGGATCATTACCTGTAAAGCCATAGAATCTAGGTAAGGAAAAAATTAATGCTCCTTTAATTTCAAAATTCACATCATCAGTATAAAAGCCATAAGGATCATAATCAACATTAGAATTATTAATCTCCCTCATGCTTCTATTATCCTCACCATTATTCCCTAGGTTGTTCTTACCATGTCCATTGTTCCCATTAGGCCCATTATGTGTATTATTACCATTATCATCATCCATGGTATCTTCCTCCGATTCAAAATCACTAGCAAATAAGTGTTCACTAGAGGTAGCTCTCTCATTAGGTTCTTGTTCACTAGATGATAAATTTGACTCTTGTAAAATATGCTTCTCTTCAACAAGAAATTGACTTGCCCTCTCTATTCTCTTCTCTCTTCTAATCTTTTTCACCAATCTCTCAAGTTCAAGATTTAAAGGATTCAAAGGTAAAGCTCTATCACTCCTTGGCATAAACAGTAATAGAAAGAACAAGGTGGAAAACTTAAACATAACAAAACTTTTATCGACCTAAGAAGAAAGAAAAAAAATGCAAGTATGAGGCTCAACACAAAAATCCAAGTCAAACGTTACTTGACACTTAGTTACAAGGAGCCAATTTCTTGGTTCCTCGGCAACAACACCACTTGAAATAACCTTTTATTCGATGTCGCCTTGGGGTTACTTCAAAAATTTAACCAAGGATTGCATATAGCACAACCTTGGGTCATTCTCTTTGAGGAACCAAAATAATAAAATTTAATTCCTAAGTAACTAATTGCAATGCAACCTAAACTATAAAATGGGGTTTCATTTGAAAACTTACAGCTAAAGTTTGCAACGAATTGAAATAAACACTAAAGACTTGTTTATGGTATTTTAAAATTAAAATGAGTGATACGAAATGATAGCAAGTGAATGAAATAAGAAGAAAAACGCAATTAACTAACAATGATAAACGCAATCCTCTAATTCAATAACACAGGCAATCATCACTCAATAGATATTGGAGTTAAAACAAATGAACCAAGAGTATAATCAAGCTTTTAATCTAACAATTGAGCCACCTCAAATTGTCACAAAACTATTTTCCAAAATTCTAATCCACTGACTGCCACCAGAATAGTAAAATAGAACTAAGGATACTAAAATCAACGCTCGAAATTTAATCAATAATTAAGAAAACTGAATTAATGCCAGCGATAGATATAATGATCCAATAATTCAAGCCACCTTGAATAATCACCAATTTCGGTTAAATCTCAATACAAAGTCTTGACCTAAAACAAAGTAATGAAATTAAACCCAAAATCAGCACAATATCAATTGCTAAACAATAATCCAGTCAACAAAGTTTTCCAATTTAAAGATATAATCAATGCGCAATTCCAAATAATTAAATAGTTATCCTAAGACCTAGGAATCAACAAATAATCAATTGTTGGATGATAAATGCAGTTTTAACTTTCCAATAAAAATCCAAGCTCTTACCATTGCCATTAAACCAAAGGATTAGGATGAACTAGCCATAAAAATTCATTAGAGATGCTGCCAATGTTAAGCTCCGACGGTGGTCAGCCATGAAAGGTGGAAGATGATGGTTTTGGATATTGCTGGAGATGAGGGTTAAGATTTTTCCTTGCGTTACCCAGACCAGACCACGCATACACACACAACACTGTAGCTGATGTAGACAAATTAACATTGCTAGCCACTCCACTGCTCACACAGCTACTCCAACGCACATGCACACATGCCTCTAGCTCCTGGTTTGCTCACCTTGCGCCACCTCCCTTCTTTTACCACCAGTGCCAACACAAAACATGCACAAGCCATACCAACAACGCCGCCTCCTCTTGACTATTTTGTGTTAATGACTAATTAATTTCTTCCACGTTTGTATGCTGCCCAAAACCCTTGGCAAAACTCTTCTTTTTCGTTGTTGTTTCCTTTTCCTTCCTTCAACAAACACGCATGTCTCCGTTTTCTCTTCTTACATAGTTGTTTGGTTATTTGGTCACAACATGTTGCCTCTCTCATTTCTATCTTAATTCACTGTCATTTTTTGGTCTTCTATTTCCATATATTTTAATTCCTTGATCACTACGTCTTTATCTCTCGAACTCTAATTTCTCTAAGTACCCTACAATAAAAATTACAAGTAAAGTAGCATCAATTGTCCAAAAATTAATTTATCACAGTTAAACCAAAATACGACAACTTTTGTCCCTATAAACACAAATTAAATTTAAGGCACAATAATTAAAATACTATTCAAATAAAGTCATAAAGACCAATTTTAGTGACAAAAACTCATCCAAATGACATGAAAATATATATGAATAAATGAGTTTGTCAATATCTTATTTGATTTCCAAAATGTTGAAATGCTTTAATAACATCTCTTTTTATTGGTTTGAGATAAAGTTAAGGGATAAAGACCATTAAGAGTTTCTCATAAGAATTTTTACTATTAGGGTTTCCTAGTTAGCTTAAAGTGATTAAATATCGACTTTTTAATCTTATCTATATCTCCGCTGCTATTTTTGATGAGTAGAACTTGTTGAATTTTATTTTATTTAAAATGAAATTATAGAAGAAGCTGGTACTCTTGTGATGATACTTTATCCAAATAACTCTTTCATTTGGTCTGAAGAATGAATAATATTTTTTCTACAGCTTAAGTGTAACTGGTTAAAGCCATTTTCTCCTTCAACTTCAAGTCTATATCACTAGGTTTTAGGTTTAAAACAATTTTTTTAATAGTTAGGGCCTCTCTTGTCTCATTATTTCTTTGACCTTATATTGATGGAGTTTTTTTAGCTCAGTTTTTGCTACTTGGAGCATTTTGTACAATTTTAAATTCAAATCCCTAAAATTTCAATGTGAAGACCTCTTACGTTTGCCTCTTCAAAACTCACGATTCACAAGTAGGTTATTGAATCTAAAGGTTGAATTTTCCTTTTTTTTCTCTACATTTAAAGGTACTTCGATCGATGAGTGATTTGAACATAAATGGGTGTTAAAAAAGACTCTATTATTAGAGACAATTATAAGCTACTGAAGGTTGAACACTTCCCTATCCAACTTTTTTGTGATAAGACAACTCCCTTCTATTACTCCTTTTAAGTAAGCTCCTTCAAACCTTAAATCTACTAAATTAACGCTATTGGGATAACAAATATCTAAAAAAGAAATGTTAAATGAAGGTTCTTATAGTAGTATGTACTCGAACTTCTCTCATTCATCTCCTTTTCTACTCTTTTGGCTTTTATGGAGATCAAACCTTCAGTCCTTTCTGGTTGGTGATTATTATTTCAACGAAGTGTTATTTTTCTTTTTTGTCATTATTGCACTCTTTTCTCTCCCATGCTCCTCTTCCTAGTATTAGCTTATCATGCCTTTCCCTCTTCATGCTTCATCCTCCTTTGGGTTTATTCCCCTCCTCCTATTCTTCCTTCTTCCTCTCTATTCTCTTTCTTCTTCTTATGAATGCCTTGTTAGTTGTTCTTTAGCCAATTCTCACTCAATTATTCTCAAGCGAGTGAAGTGTAATTTTGTCTTTTTTTTTTTGCTTTTCTTGCTTCTTCTAATTACTATTTTTATAATATTTATTTGAATCTTGGCCCAACCATGTTTAGAATTTCACTTTTTAAGCTAAGATGTTTGAACCTTGAAATGATCTTAGCAAGCTTTCCTCTCTTTTTAGCTCTTTCCCACCCCTACCTTCCAAAGCTTTTGCTCAAATTCCTGACTCAATTAATTATTCTGTTGGTCCTTCTTCATTAACTATCCCTACCATTTTTACCAGTTCAATCTCTACTGCTAAAGATTTTTTTGCTCATGTTCCTCCATTCCTTCATTTGGCTTAGTCATGCTGAACCATTGAATCCCTCAACCCCCTTTAGAGTGTTATCCCCTTTATTTAACCCCTAACTCAGCTACAAATAGATTTTTGGAGATTATTCTAACTTAAATCACTGGAAGAACGGAGGACTTGTTAAGGTTTTGCTTAATAATGAAGAGATTTTTCTCTTTAATTTCTCTTAAGATGTTAGAGCTCAATAAAAGCATTGAAGGGTCCTAGGACTTCCGTAGTCTCCCTTTCTTCCTCTAATCTTGGAAATCAGGTATCAAATTAGATGATAGCATCTACAACCAAGTTCCTATATGGATAAATAAAGGTTCCCCTTAAATACTGGTGCTCCAAAGGATTAAGTCTCTTAGCTAGCTATAATGGTAAGCCAATTTGCATAAATGAGGCAATGCCTAAAAAAAGAATTCTAGAACTCCATTCCACTTTTAAGGTTAGGTGAACATGATTCATTAGCTGAGTATACGATCATGGTCTCTTATTAGTTGAGGCCATCATTTAAGCAATAAGGTAAAATTTGGAAAGCAACTCGTAAAAAATTCATCTAAGGGAACTATTATGAGTTAATAGGACTTAATTATTGGTTTGATCTTTATATGCAACCCCTTAGTATTACATGAACTTGTTCCTTGAATTTATCTATCATTAACAATGATAATACTCATAAAAATGAATAAACTTTGATCAAATGAACTAGTATTTAATATCTTGTTGGTTAAGTTAGTAAAAACTTCATTATAAGCTTTCAAAACTATTATCATAAATTTAGATCATCCTATTTTAGAGCTTCAAGTTAAGGAGACTTCTCCTTAGCCAACTCTAGTTTCATCTAATTGAGAACATGATAAGGTAGTAGTAAAAAATGATATAATCAACAACCTACGTAGAACCTCTATGGATGAGTCCATAATAGTTTAGTGGAGGAAATTAGGTCACAAGCCTAAGATCGAGAGCTCTGGTAATAATTTCATCTTACCTTTATATCAATTTTAGTATGGAATGCTAGGTGCCTTAATAGCCTGATTGGCCTAGGGTTAAGGTTAATATTAATTTTATTACAACTACATAGCATAACTGTAGCTAGCATAGGCAAGTGCCAGATCGATCCCACGAAGATAGTAAATACTAGTAATTACCCTTTTTCTATTATCTAACGTAAGAATTAGATTTTTTGGTTTTTAATTATAAATAAACTAAATTAAGATGAAACAATTATGATCTCAGGATAAGTAGAATACGAAGAAAAATCACTATGAAATAATAGTGTCTAGGTGATGAACCCCCTAAGAATCATTAAATAATTAATCTTTTATCATGAAATTATATTTTTGATTATTGGACTGTGAAAATTCCTAGCTTATGTTAACAACTCTCTCTTGAAAACTAACAACTAATCCATCAATTGATTTACATAAATCTTTCTAGTTAAAACCTCAAGGATTACTTTATCGATTTATGAATTCTGCTATTAGGTTTGACCCTAATCTAGAGGATTTATATCGACTTATCTTTAAGTTTGCATGCAACTCCTTCAAATTATGGTAGACCTATTCATATAAGAAAATTTCTCAATTTTATTCATACTAAATCAAATCATGCACTATTATTTCATATATATTAGAACAAGCATAAAATGCGTAATTCAATCGCAATAATCAATTAATATAATTACATTGAATAAAATATTAAAAACTATTGCTATCCCAAACTAGGGTTCATCACACATAGAAACCAAACATGTTTAGTTATTAATCATAGAAAGTGAAATTAAAGATATACTTGTAGAAAAGCTAATAGAAAATAAAGAAATCATAATTTTAAATCTCCCTTTCTCTTCTATTGAATCTTCTTGCCAGTTTGGATTTAATGTAGCTATCTACTGGATCTCTTGATGTGTACTTCCTGTTTTTCCTCATCCTTTGTTCAAAATCATTGTCTCTTTAGGTGTCTTATGTCTCAAAACTACTTTATAATTTGGCTTTCTTTGTTTTGCCTCCATTCTTATCCTTTTATCGTGAAAACTAGGGTTTGGGATATACACGGTCACTTACACGACCATGTATCTCCAAAAACACATAAAATTGGGGCTTTAAAAATTCACGAAGACTTACACAAGCAAATACACGATTGTGTAAGTCCAAGTTTGTCTAAATATTTGTTATATGCCATGATTTCATTCGAATTCTTCTTTTTTTAATCCATGAAGGCAATTATTATCTATAAATGTACTTGGAGCAAATTAAGTACCAAATATACAACAAAACTATAAAATATCAAGAAAAACACATGCAATATAGGCATATAATTACAGTCAAATATGCATTTGTCATAGTCCTAGAAATATATAATTTTTATTACCTAAAGTCAATAAAGCTTATTATTATAGGCCTTTTGAAGACTAAGTTCAAGATTAATAAATGTAAGAATCGTTGGTGTAACACCCCCTATATGGAATCTACAACCACCCACATACATGGCAACCAATTTCCTATTCATACATGCATTGCATACAATTCTATTCAATGCTATACATATACACATTACAAAATTTCACATCACTTAACATTATCATTTAAAAGTGGTATTACATCTTTATATTTACATTATAATCCAAAAAGAAAACATGCAATTTCCTTTACTCTTTACATGTACAATCATCTTAAACCAAAGCACATTCCAAACGTACTTTTACTCCTATCAGTTGGCCTTGGTTCCTACAGATATTCCCTGTACCTCACTCCTATGACCTGGACCTATACGGATTAACACCAGTGCTAAGATTGAAAGCTTAGTAGGGAAAACACTTAATTTGGATGACCACTCACGACAATCATCCACTAAGCACATATATTCAGAAATATTACAACTCATAGACCATAAATTCACATTCATTAACCAAACATAGATATTCAAAGCTCTTATAAATAATGATGGTATACTAAAGCAAAGTATATAATGCATATATGCTTCAACGTATTATCCATATATTGAAAATTCACATTTATAAGCCAAACATTGAAATTCAATGCTCATTAATACAAATTATCAATACAAATGCAAATGCTCATCAATACCAATTGTTTATGTTGTCATGATGTATTTGTTATTCATAACCATTTACTTTACTTTTTGTGTTAGGCCTGCACATTCCAGTGGGTGTGGATAATTGGAGTTATGGATATCTGAAGATATCAAACTATGGATACCCGAAGGTATTGAACTGTGGATACCCAAAGGTATCAAACTGTGGATACTTAAAGGCATCAAATTGTGGATACTCGAAGGCATTTAACTGTGGAGACATTATAGTCTTGAAATGAAGACACCATTAGTGTCAAACTATAGCAGCTGTGTTGTATCCCTATAGACATGCCTATCTATCCACCACCAAGATAATAGAGCAGGCACCGTAACATTTCCTTTAACCATTTTCCAATTTAACAATTCATATATTGACAATTCATATGATAGACATTTCAAGTCATAAAATCTATGTTTGTGTTCATACATGCAATTCATAACTTACCACCATCAGAAGGGTATCAAAATCACACTTGTATAATCATGCTAGACATGTATAAGCAATAAATATGCATACAAACCATTTTGTACATGTGAATTTTCTTTAGTATGCATTATGCTCAATCTTAAATTCCAATGTTCAATAAACCAATTAACATATGGTAAGTCCTATTTCATTTATTTCTAGGTGTTTGGAAAGTTTCATACATATTAAAAAAGGTTTGGATATGATTTAGTAAAAAATCAGAAATGAAAACAAACTCAAAATAGTGCAATTTGGGCTAAGCCCATGGTGATTTAAAAATAGGCAAACAATCAGTCTAGAAGCAAATCCCTTGATGAACTCCAGTTGTTCCTTAATATGCATACAGAAAAAGTTCAAATTAGGTTTCAAAATCTTCTAGAAATTTGTTTCCTTATATCTCTAATTTCCAAAGAAACCAAAATCAAGCCATTTGGACCTCTAAAACATGAGATATAGACAAAACACTGCAAGATGCTCCAAAACAGGGACAACATTAGGTCACCATTTTCAATCTCAATTTCCAATATCATAAAGCTAGAATTAAGGTAGAGTCTCTTCTGGAGATTTATATTCTATGTCTTAGTTTTCATATGCAACTGAAATCACCGAATTTATAGGTTTATAGGCTAAGTTATGTAAACAATATGACTGGTTCAACAAACCCTAGATAGAATTCCACTACATAATACTCTCTTGTCATATTCAACCAATTCTATGCAAGATAACACCAAAATAACACCAAAGTATCATCCCAGTAACCATTTCACATCCAAATGAATTTTTTTATCCATTCAAATGTACACAAATACAGAAATTAACATAATGGAAACCCAAACCTTAAAATTGGCAAAATAGTTCTTCTAATGCCTTTCCTTCCCTTCCTTTTTGGCTTTGCTTGACTCACCAACTAGAAACACCACTAATACACATCTTAATCCCACTTCCATCCCTATAATTTCAGTTCTTCATAAGAAAAGTAAGAAAAGGTAAAGGTAAAGAGAAAATGCCTAACTTTTACCTTGATTTCCACCTAAGATTGGTTTGATTTCTTACATGAAAAATGATGGGATGGAGAAGGTGAAATGAATAGGAGGAAAATCTGAAGTTAAGCCCTTAAAGTGCTGTCAATCTCCCCTCTCAATATGCCATTTCATGAATTTTCTAGTCTTAAACACATGTTTCAATTCCATTGGACCATATGTTACAATCCTATTAGACAATGTGTTACAATTCTATTGGACCATGTGTTACAATTTTATTGGACCATGTGTTACAATTTTATTGGACTATATGTTACAATTCTATTAGACCATATGTTATAATTCTATTGGACCATGTGTTAAAATTATATTGGACACACAAAAGCTTTAATCTTATTGGTCATACATGCTTTAGTCCAATTGGTCCATATGTTAACTTTAGAAAAAATTGCATATTGATCCTTCTTCTTCCATTAATTCACATGTTGACCTATGATATTATTAATTAAATTCATTCCCCTATGTCTTAGTTTTCTAATGGAATAAATTTCATGCAATTCAGTTAATTATATTGGGAGTTATACCTAAAAGACTATAGGTTATTCGAAAACAAGGACAATAACCAGTACTCAACTTCAAACAAAAATTAAAAAATGTTAGAGGCATAATCAAATTTTGGTTCCTTCATCAAAGTTTTAGACTATATCTCTAGTTTAATCTATAACTAGAATTATCTAATTTTGAGTTATACAGTTCAAGATATGGCCAAATTATAGAATTCTATTCAGTGGAACCTGTCCATTCGACATGGTACAAATCCAAATCAACTCACTTTGGTCTTATTATGCAAGAGCAACAAAAAAACATATCCAATTTAACTAATAACATTACATTTGCTTATGAAATATTTCTTTTATCAATTCCACTCACATCACAAACAAATCCAAGTCAACTCACTTTGGTCTTATTATGCAAGAGCAACAAAAAAACATATCCAATTTAACCAACAACATTACATTTTCTTATGGAATATTTCTTTTATCAATTCCCCTCACATCACACACATAAATCCAAGCAAACATATCAAAAATTATCATCCATATTTCACATCTAAGTACGTATGTCCATGTCGACATGAACAAATTACCCATTTATACATGTCTTTTACATTAAGTACCATTATGTCTCTTACTATGGTTAGAAGAACTCAATTCGTTATGTTCACTTCTTAATAAATGTAACATCCCGTTATCCCATGTTAAGGGTTAGAATCCTAAAATAATGTACATGAGAGATTATTGAGAAGTTCGAGAGTGCATTTCATGCTTATGCTTAATATAACATACACACACATGTGCATATTAATTATTACACTCTTTAAAATGATTGTACATGCATTCATTGTCATTTTTTGGGTATAATTGATTTATAAACGTGATTATATTGATAATTGTGGGAATTATGTATTGAAATTGATTTGGAGAGTATAATTATTGATTTAGAATTTTTAGTGGAATTAGGAATATTTAATGAAATTATGAGTTTTTTTGGACTAGGAAAAATGCCAAGTAGCATGACAATTGATAGTGGTAGTAGAAATAAGAGTCAAATGGTAGAGGAAATTTTTATAAATGACATTGGGATTTAATGACATTTGTCATTGAAATTGAGAGAAAATTGGAGTAGAAATTGGAGACAAATGGACTAGTTAAATAAAAGACCAAGTAGAGACTATAAGAAAGTGACATGTGGCAAGTGACAAGTGTCTCTTGCCACACCCCATGCCTTAACCCATAAAATGTGCAAAAAATTCCTAGTAGGATGTATAACATAGGTTGTTATTTGTGCTTTCTCTAATAATCTTTTCTCGAATGATTTTCTCCATTCATTCGATTTCTTATGATTTCTCAATGACTTATTCTAATGTCTGTTCATTCATACTAGTTTCTCCACACATTTCAATTTATTTACAATCTTAACATCTTGAGTTGGTAACATATTCATCAATTCTAATTTGTATCTCCTTAACATATTTGAATAGAATATAGTGTGGACCTAAGTTCTCTTCACTGTAGCAATAGTGTCTCCTTAAATTCAATAATCTAATCATATAGTTGGATACTTTACATTAAACAAAAATACATACACTCTCAGTAGCATATTCTACCTCTTATGTCTGAGTTTAAGTTATATACAGAACTCCAATATTCACTTCTACTTTGTTCCATCATCGTTCATTCTTAGAAGTAAACCATCGGGTCTACTTAGCCTAATTCAATGAAATTCTTCTTCAAAAGAAGATTTCTTGCTAATATCATCTATACTGTTCATATAATCCTCATCAAACAACTGTTTTCATTATTGCTTATCAACCATTGTTAGTACCTTAAGAAGATCAATTTCTATCGTTTCTTATAAGGTCATAATGTTACCAAAACTCAATGAAGTAGTAGACATGGTTATTGTTGCATATGCTTAGGTGTGTATGATCAAGGTTATCCCATTCTATCTAGAGATTTATTTCCGATAAATCACTAATTTATATCTTACAATAATGATGCTTTGATCTCAATTGATCCTAGAAAACATTTCTCTCTTTATTACTGCCCACAATCGGGGTATCCCTACCACGATCGTGACAGAAATTTATTTTTGTCAGGCCACGATCATGGGGTGAGGCCACAATCGTGCCCTACACTTTCTTTCTCGCATTAACACATATACTAACCTCTATTTTACTCCGATTTTCTAGAATTTACCTTTTCTAATACTACATTATTTCATAATAATTCAACCACCATATTGATTGCATTAACTCTCAAAACTCTACTCATTTGGTTCATCATCTTTTTCTTATTCTCATTTATACATAAAATCCTATCTTATATGCATTTCTAACTTTCTCCTTACTATATATCATTCATCTGTCATTCATGTCTACTTCATTCTCCTTTTATTCTCTCCTCATTTCTATCTCATCTTGACATATATTTCAAAAAATGTCCATAAAATGCATGTACCTAGACATATATTTCAAAAAATGCCCATAAAAGATACTAATTCTAGGCTCTGATACCAACTCTATAGCACCCCACTCTCATAATGCATATCCTCAAACATACCAATGGTATTCAAGAACATACTCTACGAGGGTGGCATGCTAGAATAGTCATTCCATCATAACCATTAAAAACTTTCCATGTATTACACGCATGTTTCGAAAAACTACTAATCAAATTGGGCCCCCTTTTTATTTAAAACATCATAATCACAATTATTATTACACTCATAGATCAATCTCATTTACAAACATTTCTAATTTGGAAAGTCATTAGAAAACATAATTATTCAGATACACGTGGTACAATAATTGCAGAATACATTCTTTAGTACAAAAATTAATAGAAAAATCTATGGAGATGCGAACTGATCCTGTCCTCTATCTCTTACTCAAATGCAGTGGCTAGGCTCCACTTTGTCTAAATGCAGATCTTCTCTAAGATTGAAAAATGTTGCAAATTTTGGGTTGAGTTTTGTGAACTCAGTGAGTGGACCATCCTCGATGGCTCACTCCATCACATATCACATCAACTCATACAATCACGTATTTCACATCATTTCATTTATCATCATAAAGCATCATAAAGCATCATAAAACTCTTTTGTTCACAATTTTCACATTTTACATTCAGAGCAGTTAACCAGTTCATTTCAATCATTTAAAACATTCATATCAATTATGTATGTATTGCATATGAGACTCACTTCTAATTGTTATTATTGTGATTGAGTACTTGTGACTGTCCCATATCCATTATGGTTACCGGGCTCATTAATAATTGTCCCTTATCCATTGGGGATACAGAGCTTATTATACATAGTGAGCCAAAGGCTTTTACCACATTATGAGCTTTAAGCCCTTTTTCACCTTTTGAGCTTTAAGCCCTTTTTTGCTGGCTACTCCGGTAACAACAACTTTTATGTTGTTATGGATTCATGTAATGAAATGCATCACTTGTATTCAGTCGATCAAATATGTTCAATGTTACACATTCATATTCATTATCACAATCTCATTCACATTTGTCATCGGACCTTGGTTCGACATTTAACATATACGTTGAGAATCACTTATTTCGTTAAATTCACATTCAATGGGCACTTCTAATATATATTTCATGCATCAAATGTCTCAGACAATCAACGTCCAGAATCAACACATTCACATCAATCATATTAGTAGTAATTCAATACAGAAATTTAAAACATAACAAACAATGAAAATGAGACCATCTAGGTCAACTTACAGTACACTCCAGTTTAGCATTTCCTTCCTTGATCCAAAAACGTCTGAATACGGATGTTCTATCTTATATCAACATTATGCAATACACATATTGCTCATACATTATTAATTGTACAATCTCATAAACATTCAATCGTACACATATGTGTATGTGTTATGTATAATGCATGCTCAATTTGACTATTCTGGGTATGTTTCCTTAATCACATCTCTTGATCATTCAAACCTTATCATTTGTATGTGTCTAGCTTATTCTTAGGTTTACACCTCAAGAACACCTGGTTATTCTAAATTATAATTAAATTACTCATCATTTCTTTTCTATTATTATTTGCTCTCATATTATCCAATTCTTATTCACCTTTACTTAACACATATCACTCAACTCCTTTGAATCAAAACTATAGTCATATGCATATCTTCGTTCCTATTATACCCATGCCTTTGGTACTTTGATATCAAAAATTCATTCACTAAGTTATAACCTCAATTATCTCCTCATACATATCACACATTTAGTCACTTTATCTAAGCATCATTCCAGCTTTTCTCAAAACAGATTTTTGGGTCAATTTTGCATGGCCATTTTGACAATGAAAATGAGGTATTTAGGTAATACATTATTCTACAAAAATGTTATTTTATGTCCTAAGTTTCTGATTACACCAATTTCATTCATTTTGGTTTAGTATTTTGCAAATTATACCTAAAATACTGCATAATGTTCCCAAATCACGACGACACATTGCATTCAACTTCCAGCAAAATTTTGAAACCAATAAAAACAGAATTAAAATTCAGTTCCTTCATGACAATTGTATCCATATGTCTCTAATTTAATATAAACTTAAAATAATATGATTTGGATATCTACAGATCAAGATGTGACCAAATTATTGTTAAGTCAAAAATTGACTTTACGAGTTGAATAATTTTGATGACAAACAAAGAAACAGATAAATGAAAAGCAGATGGAATATACCTTAACAAAAATCAGAC
>JAOSBP010000008.1:28590906-28600967 GCA_027563825.1 Erythroxylum mucronatum
TAAATGAAGGTATGCTAACAAAGTAGCACTTTAGGTTTTTAAGACTTGAGATTGTTCATTGAGATATTACCCTTGTTGGAAGGATATTTGGGCCTAAATTGTTTTTCAATTCTTGTGTGTATCTGCATATTTTATATCTCTCTAGAACTTCTTGCAATTCTTAATCAAAGCTTTGTGAGCTAGAATTTTGTTAATATGATAGAGGCATTCTTTCTAAACCCTTTGACCCAAACACAATCCCATAAACACTTATTCATTGCTAGCCCCTTGAGCCATTATTTATGAGCACATACACGCATCTTTATATGGTGTCAATAGTTTATTTTACATTTTATTCTAGTTATTTCAGAAAAAAGGAAAAGGAAAAGGAAAAGAAGAAAAGAAAAGAAAGAAAAAGAAAAAAAAGTACAAGTAGTATCAAATATATATATGTATGCATTATACTTATGTTTGAAAAAAATCGTGTCAATATTGTTTAACTGTTGACATCCATTTCATAATTGTAGTGTATGTATTCATACTTTTTCATTCTTCATCCATTCCATCCATTTCACCTAGCCTTCCGTACATTACAACCCTGCAAAGTCCTCTTGATTTTTGAAATTATAGTTATTGTAGTGGAGAAATAGGACTTTCACAAGCTTATGGTAGAGAATGGATTAAGCAGATTTAGAGTGAAAATATCCTTAAACACAAGTGAGATGAGAGCAAACACTTTACCTTGAGTGAAATCTCTTTTGTTCAATCTCTTGGATTAAACTCTTATAGTGTTCATTTTCTTTGTACTCTTTCAGTTTGCTTTGAATATTTCTGAGAAAGTGATTTTTTGTAATTTCCTATTATTGTTTTTGGAGCATGGTCGAAATTTTTCTTTTACACTTGTGTCTCTTTAACTCTTATAAACTTTGTCCAGGAGTACAAAGGTCTAAGTATGGGGGAATTTGATTGAGTCCAAGTTTATTATATAAATTGGCGACACTTTCATAGTTTTTAATATACTTTTTGACTCCTAATTCTTGATTTTGTGCCTAAATTAGTCCTTGATTGTGTGTTTGTGTTTTATGCAATTTGATAGTAAAAATTGATACAAATTGACATTAATTGCATTATTAATTTTGCAGAGGACAATTGATACTGTGCATTGCTATTATTGATTGTAGGAACTTTAAGGAGAAAGGAGTAAAAAATGTTGAAAACAAGAGCAAGGCGCTACAAGACTTTCGTCACGGCAAACCAGACCTGTCGCCGTGGCGAAACATGAAGAACCCAGGCTTAACATTCGAAAAGAGTTCGTCGTGGCATAAATTGATTATTTCGCCGTGGCGAAGGATCCAACAAGCATACGCCACTGCAAAACTTACCTATCACCACGACTAACTATCGGAAAGCCGAACCATATTTGAAAAATTCTCTCACTGTTCGACCCGACACACACCCATCACTTAAAAAACCTTCCAAATTAGGTTATTAAGTCGGTCAAGAATCATCATACAGACTTCATACTCCTCGGCTGACT
The DNA here is from genome assembly GCA_027563825.1 of Erythroxylum mucronatum. Classification (NCBI taxonomy): domain Eukaryota; kingdom Viridiplantae; phylum Streptophyta; class Magnoliopsida; order Malpighiales; family Erythroxylaceae; genus Erythroxylum; species Erythroxylum mucronatum. Next base: position 28,592,423 of record JAOSBP010000008.1, read on the forward strand.
CACACACACACACATCATCCATCTCTTACTCTCGACCTTCGTCCGTTTATTCCATCCAATTTTTCATCCTCATCATCATCACCTACCGTCACCGCCATGGATATTCTTGGTGTCTTTACAATTGTGAGGGTTCTCGACATTATGCTTGGCTAGAACACCAATTCCTCTTAAAGATGTAGCAATGGCTTGAGTTCGATGGGCTTCAAAGGAGAGTTGTTTTACATTGTCACATTTAACTACATTGTTATGAATTCCTGAGTTAGGATTTATTGTTTTGTAGTTAGATTTTCTTGATTAGAGTTTAATCAAGTGTTGAACAATGTAATGTGCTATGGATTTGTTTATATAGAACTTGGATGCTTAATATATGAAGTTTAATATATTCCTTTGTGGTGATTGTGTTAGCTCTCTTTTATCTACCTAGTTGTGTTTGATATTGAGATTAAGCTTGATCCATATTGACCACTTGCATTAGCTCATCCATTAATACACACTAAGATGCATTTAACAAAGTTTTGATAAATGGAGTTCATTGATTAAAACCTTGGACTTAAAGAGTTCTTTAAGGTTCATCATTTGGTAACTTAGTGATTTTGCTCCCAAAAAGATTTGTTTTGAGCTATGATAGCCAAAGCTTGTTTTCAAGAGGATTTTATCAAATTGATCATTATTTGAGTTTTAATTTTGCTTCCCAAAAATCCAAAAGAATACTTTTATATACTTTTCTTTCAATTAGTCAATTTAGTTAAGTTTTTACCAATAATCCAAAACCCTCCTTTTATCAATTTAGTTTGCATTTATGACAATTAGGCTAGCTTAGATCATTTGCGCTAGATTCCAATTAAGTGAGACGACCTGAGGTTGCATCCTATATTGCAATCCTTGGAATTAAATTTCTGATTCGGTTTCGAAGGGATTAACCTAAAGATCAAACGAGCCGATCACCAACCCATGTTCATCAAGAAATGGAAGCTAAATATAGACCGTGATAGCGGAAATATTGACAACATTCCTATGTGGTTTAATTTGCACAATGTTCCTTTAGAATTCTTGACTATAGAAGGACTTAACTTTCTAGCCATCTACTTAGGCAAGCCAATACGTATGGATTCACAAATAGTAAATGGAAAGGATATACTATGCAAAAATTGTGTGGATTTTAACAAAAATGATGACATTCTTGGTAGCAATCTTGTAATGAAGTTGGGAGAGGTAGGAGATCCAATAAAAGTGAATACTTTTGTTTTTTTATCTCTGGAAGCCAAACAAGTTCAGGAAAAAATGGATAGCTACTAGATGAAAATTCAAAACTGTCGAACATAATGAACTCATGGAATAAGAATATGCAAAGGAAGCTCACACTAATAAGAAATAAGATCGACAAAAAGGAAATGAGGTGATTGTGGTTAATTCATAACAAGAATTAGAGAAGATTTAAAGAATACTATAGAAGCTACTCCATAAGTTTTGAATAAGGATATTGATGAATCTAGAGATAATAGAGATGATAGTGTTGATCAGGGAGGGAACACCATAGAAAAGGAAGTTGAAAAATAATTCATTAATAGCTCTAAGAGAAAATCTACAAGAAAAAAAGCAAATCTAAACTATAAAGGGATATATCTCCTGATAAATATGAAAATTCTCATTTAGAATGTTAAAAGGCTTAATGACCCTTTCACAAGGAAAGTTATGAGAGAGTTCATTTAGGAGAAGAAGCCTTATTTTTATAGGGCTTGTAGTGTTGGAGTCCATTTTCGGAGCCCAACATTCGAACATCATAAAATGTGATCTTTAATACCGCAATATGATGGGCCCCATTTCCGAACTAATCTTAATACTGAAATAGTATTCTGTGCTCTAACTTCCACACAGAAATTAGTGACTGAATTAGAACCTAATTCCTTCATATAAATTGTATCCCTATGTCTTTAGTTTATTTTGAAACAAGAATCATCTCAATTGGAGCTCTACAAATCAAGATATCATCAAAATACTAAACTATGTTCAACAAAATCTCCAATTCATACTCTTCCAAACAACACCCTTACTTTCTTTCTATACATATTTTTCAATTAAACACTAATTGTTATAAATTTATAAGGAGAGACAGAAAAATGTGTTAGGAATCTATTGGTTCAAAAATCAGGTCATTTAGAGGTCGTATGGCAAAGTTATGGCCAAAAGAGTCAAACATGTTCAGAGTTGGAAAATCCTTTCGGGTGCGCTCGCAGGGAACAAAGCTGCAATCGCAAGGGACTAAATTGCGATCGCAAGGGGGTTGCAATCGCAATAGAAGCGGATCTGCAGAAAACTCCCATGCGATATCTTAACTTGTAATAGTCATGTCACTCAACTTTCATATCTAAAATTTTCATATGATATACTATTGGAAAGATAACAGAAAGATCTACAACTTTCAAGAAGACAATTTTTTCCAATTTAGCCTAGATCAATCTGGAATTTCCCTTGACGTTAGAACACACATTTTTCCCCTATGAAAACTATGATTCTGTCCTCAATCATATTGTACCTGCTTTGGGGAAATTAGCATAACTTTCACTAGAGATATCGAACTAAGGTCATTCAAAGACGGTTTTGAAGAGGACAGCTAGACTACAACTTCTACGAAGACCACAAAAAGATATTTTTCCTCCAAAAGGGTCAAAAATTCAAATCCTTGTAGCTTTCCCACATTCACTTCCTCTAAGACAATATCACTTCTTAACCATTCAACTACCAAATTGATTTCGTTTAACTCTCAAATCTCAACTCAGTTGACTCATCACATTCAACTAATTGTCATCATTCACAAAATCCTATCTTTCTTTTCCATAACCTATCGCTTATATATATATATATATATATATCAACCATTCATGTTCAACATTCATCATCTCAAGTTAATAACTTCTTCAAATATACCTAGTTCAAACTCAACATCATCCATACATAATTCATATTTCATTAACACCAAAGATAAGAGTTTATAAAGCTTTAATGGTAATCCAAGCCACATTACAACATAATCCAAAAATACCAACTCTAAATGAACAAATAGTGCTTGAAATGTGGCTAAAGCCTTGCTTTACAAAAATTAACTCCACAAACAAAACAAAATATGCAAATTGAGAGTGATGCCTTGACTCTTGGTTATATGATCTCATTTTCTTCACCTGAAGATGGGACGAAAAAGGGGGTGAGCTTGAAAGCTCTTGGGTAACAGCTTATAATGGAAAAATAAGCAAAACCTTTGAAAACATTCATTTATCATAGAAAAATCTTATTACAATCCATAAAGCACATTTTTCTCAAATTCTCATCTTGTAGTCAAATTCACAATTACAAAACATGAATGCATCAAACTTGTTAACATATCATGAACACATAAGCACATCAGAATGGTCTGGGAGGTCTATAAACATAACGAACTAACTCATTCCCATATAATGGTTCGGTGTAGTTGTGAATAGAACGATCTAACATAATCCCACATAGTGGTTTTGTGTAGTCGTGAATATGAAGGAGTCCTTGAAGGAGCTCCATGCCACTAGCGGGCAGGCGGGAGAAGCCTTTAGTTTGAGTGCATTTGACATATAGAATGGACTAAACCAAACCCACATAACAAGTATTTCATAACTTGTAATCTTGTTGCCCAAAATGGGACATTTTCAAAACTTGATTTTTCATAAACATGAGATATTTTGAAAATCATTTCCGAAACCATAATTTCATAAACATTTTATCTTTTCAAAAATCACTTTCAAAGCCTTTTCAGAAATCATCACACAATTTATATAACAAACATATGGCAATTTCTCAATTCATTCAAGAAGCAACAAATGCAACACTTATGATGCAATTGAAATTATTACACTTCCTTGATTCAAAGAAAAAACTAGTGGCTTATTTACTCTATTATAAACATGTACCCACCTTGAATTCCTTGCTTAAAACTTTGCTAAAAAATGCCTCTCCTCTCACTCATCTTGCCTTTCTTGATTTCCTTCATCAATAACAAAAATCCCACTCAATAGGGTTTTCAATTGAAAATCCCACAAAGCACAATCACTAAAATTTTTTCTAGAATACCTAAACCCATGCATTTCCAAAACTTCATGAACCAAAATCCTTCCAAAAATTCAAAAGATTAGCAATGATCTTACCTTGAATCTTCACCAAATGAAGAGATCTTTAGCTTAAATGGAAGCTCTTCTCTTCCTCTTCCTTTTTCTCTTCTTGCACAACTCCAAAATCTCTCTTAAAAACCAAGAAATGACGAAACCCTAACTTGTCTCTCTCTCATTTTTTTTTCTCTTTTTCTCTCCCTTTATTCACGTTTTCTTCTTCTTCTAAATGCAACACCACTCTTCTTCTCCTTATTTATACCCTTAATGAGTATAAAATGTCCATTTTGCCCTTCCTTATATGCCTTATGTCTTTTAAACTTAAGCGATCTTCTAAAAATGCCCTTCATGCAATCTTGCTACCTTAACACTTAATTTAGTTAACCTATGTTATAAAATCTTACTAACATTAACATACTAATTAACTTAAAAAATAAGCAATCCATAAAGACCTCAAAATTAATTTAAATCACGCTTAACTTCAATGAAAAAAATTCGGGGGCCAACATCTAGAGGCTAAAATAAAGCAACCTCAAATATGGAATTGTCTTACCTTATTGCGTGCAAATTTGAAAGTCCTCTCAAACCATACTTTCTAGTACAATGGAAGGATTATTTTTGCATAAAGCCTAAACAAAATCACAGGATCCTTCAGGTTGGAACTTATAAGGAGCTTTTTGATTTAACAAAGGAAGTAAGTCTGGTGTTTCTTAGGCATATTTTACACATAGGCTAACAAGTAATAAGGGGAATTGCTGATCAGAAAAAATTTAGATAAAGTGTTGATAATTAACTATGACTCCAACGTTTCCCATTTTTTTAATGCTTATTTTGGTGATAATATCTGTTTTGGTCATTCTTGGATAGAGATTATTTTGTTCTTTCGCCTCTAAAATTTTAGGAGCACCTTTTAAGTTTTTCAACTATTTAGAACTAAATGCAAGCTTCCAAGAATTAGTTCTTGCTAAATGGATTGTAGTAGTGAAATGATTCAAAGCTTTTCAGCTCATGAAAAATATTAAAATTGTTAAGGCTGATTTCAAAGAGTTTGCTAAGGAATAGAATAAAGGGGGTGCTTGAGGCTAAGAATAATTTGAAGCTTGCATAAGAGAATTTTTATAAATATCCTCACAACTATGAGAATCAAAGATTGAAGGAGTATCAGGAGGCTATATCTATGCATAATTTTATTTTAAAATAGAAATCAAGGATTTACTGAATTATAGGTGGGGATACTAATACCGAGTTCTTTCACTCTTTAAACCTAGCTAAAAGAAACAAAAACAAGTTCAATGTGTTGCTAGATAAGAATGGGACTTCGCATACCAATCAAGAGAAGCTAGAGGAAATGAAATTAGAATTCTTCACTAATTTAATGGGTCAGATAAAAACATTAACTATAGGGAATTCAGTTTTAGTAGATTCCTTAAAAATGATAGGTGTAAATTATAATATGCCTTTATAGATGTTTAAGTATGTTTTTAATGTTTATTCTAAGGGTTTGTATGGTTTTGATATGTGCTTAAATATTGATACATTTAATCCATTACACTTGGTGATTAATGCCTTAAAATGCTTAAGACACTCACCTTATCTCATATTTGATTTCAGGTACATTTTGAAAGTGAAGGAGCTACAGTGACCCGAATGCATACTCATTGAACCATCTTCTCAATTTTCATACTTTATAGTCTTTATGGAGCAAGAAGAAGAAAAAGAGACAAAATAGAGCTTAAAAATGGAGGCATGTGTAACATTTTAATTAAAATGTTACAGCCATGAGCATTGTCTCATAACTATAACATCGTGTTTTAAAAAGTTACAGCTATGAGCATTGTCTCACGGATGTAACAATTAAAGAGTTACAGAAACCATAGATTACAAGACGCAAAAACATCACGCTATAAAGAGAAGCCACCTATCCTATTTGCTTAAACCTAGATTTTATTAAAAAGAGAGGGTTGGTGTGACGGTTGTAAGAGAGTTTTTGGTGTGCAGAAAATGAATAGTTGCATTCTTCTTAATTTTGTGGTTGGTTCTCAACAATAATGCGGAGAGTCTTGGCTAATTCTTGGAGACTGATGGATAAGATGGAGGGTTAACCTTATTGACACCAACTCGAAGGTGCAATTGAAGTTAAGGAGCACATTAAGGATATTATCATTGTATATCGGGTTCTTTCCCTCTTTTTTCAGATTGTTATTGTGTAAGAATGCTTTTGATGCTCTATTGAATCATTTTTCATGAAAACCCATTGCTAGAACTTGAATACGATACATAATAGTCGTATTTGAATTCATATGTGGCAACTAATAGTGTTAAATCATTAAGGATAATGTAGCATAAGTTAAATAGTCGGAGCTTGTGTGATTATTGTTTAGATTGATCCGTTTTTTCTCAATCATATTGCGACTACATAATTAAACTTAAATAACTATTTCTAGGTTAATCAATAGTTAGGGTTTATTAACAAGCTCTTCTCAATCAACTATGGCCTACGGAAAAATTGGGATTAATAGAGCTTGTTGTTAATTCACGATTGTTATGCCCAAAAAGACCTAGGCTATCCTACCCACAAGTATATGAGATAGTTGTAGTTGATAACCCAGGGTCGTCTTCCATAGAGGTGAAATTGATCAACTTAAATTAAGTTTGAATTAAAAATTAAAAAAACAATGCATTTCTAAACATTCTATCCAAATTGTTGAAAAAAAGCTTTTAAGGAAAATTACAAAATTAAATTGAAAAGTTAATGAAATCAATTGGGAGCAAAGACAAATAGATTAATCGAAGTGGAAAAACTCTTGAGAATTAATTTCACTAATTTAATCTCCTATGCATGATTAAGGGGAAATGATTGGATTGTTGTCTTACTAAAATTAATAGTTAGGTTCTAAATCGATTCAAATAATGAACTAGTCTAATTTTCGTATTCAACAAGTTATTATCCGAATTAATTATGAAAACCAGACTACCAATTACCAGTTAAGTTAATATATTTCTAGTTCTTAACCTAGGTGTCCATAGTTTCACAATCTGCATTAAACTTCATCTTTCGAATCTTCATTTAACACTAAAATGATGCAAAGTTTGGCCATTCTATTATATCCATTCAGTTTACAACATATTCGTAACCCAATCATGCATATTCAACTAAATAGCTATATTAATTCTCAAGAAAAGAAATTAGCCCATCATATCATACACACAGTTCATCATACTCAAATACTTTAATCCCAAATTACTATCAATAGAAGTTTGAAAATAATAACCCAGTAACTATTTAAATGAACTATGACAAGATAACAAACAACAAGCATTAAGCTAACAAGAATATGAATTAGTTAATACCAACAGAATAGCAAAGTCAAAGAAACAAACAACATATGAGGAATGAGATAAGCAAAGAGAGGGTCGGATAATGAGATATTGGAGGTCTTCTTCACTTTTAACTTTCAGCTTTGGCTCTCGCCTTCTGCTTCAGTTTCTCTCCTCCAATCGAATGTTTGCTTAAGATCAACTCTAGCTCTCACTTTCCGCCTCTCTTCCTACCTCCCATTTCTCTAATATTCCTCTTTTCTTCTCCTTCTCAGACTATCTTTATTTCTCGTCTCTGTTTATCTTCTTTTTCTTTATCACTCTGTGCCTCCCGTGTTTATGTCTTTGTGTGAGTGAACGAATGGAATAGTGAATGAAAGATGATTTTCCTCTCAATCGCCACCCTTTGCCCTTTATAGACTGTTCCTAGGTTTAGGGTTACGTGCCTTAACGATGTGAGCTGCGACATATTAAAGCCAGAATTAATCTTAAAACTTTTCACAGGCCTGCATGGGGAGTCACAGGCGTGCGTGCATGGGGAGTCATGGGTGTGACTCCTTTGTCACACTCGTGCATTAACCATGCATGGTGGTGACATAAAATCACCACCGTGCATAACATTTAATTACATTAAATGTTATACGTGAATTTGGTGTGTTAATGCAAAATTCACAAAATAACCCAATTAACATTCATGCCATATTCACACTATTTTCACTCAATTAATCTCACATTTGGATCAGAGTACAAGGATTTGTAACCAAAATCATGATATGAAGGCAATTAAAAGCAACAAAAATTAGACACAACAATTCCCCCACATTTAAACTATGTTTGTCCTTAAGCATAATAAAGAGCACTAGACTATAAAAGAACAAACAATGAAAAGAACAATCTTCCCAAATAATAGTCAAAGATATCAACGATTAATTCAACAATCACAACCTAAGAACTTGAAACTCATAATAGTCCATGAATAAGCAATTCTTTGTATGCTTAGCCAAAATCAACAAGAACTTCAATTCAAAGAACCATCAATAAGTGTGATAGACACTCACTCCACTCTCCATCCTCTCAAGCATTCAAAGGTAGTAAATATT
>JAOSBP010000008.1:28612143-28623667 GCA_027563825.1 Erythroxylum mucronatum
TAATGCTAAAACATGATAAATCAGCCATAGATGAACATAAAATGAATGTAAAAGACTATGAATTGAGTCCTAAACACTTGTGAAAATATGAGCGTATCATAACCATGAATATATTATTACAGCTAGAATAACTTTGAGGTCTTCCCATAATTTTTCTCTTTGGATGAGAAATTAAAAGCACAGATCATTGTCAACTTAAATTTAGAATGTACGTCAACAATTTTACATATCAAATGCCTAACTTGGCCTTTTTGACATATTAGTTGGACATCTACATTATCTGAATTATAAAGACATATAATCCTCCCATCGTAATGAAAAAGGTGGTTTGAAAGGGATTTCCATTCGATTTCTAAAAACTTGAGACCATTATAGATTTGAATTAGCTTTATTTTAGTTTCAAGTAACCCCCTATATAAGGCTTCTTATTGAAAATGACCTTATTTATAATTATCCATTTAAGAGGGTCATTCAGCCCTTTAACATTCCATATAAGGACTGTCATTAGGGGTTAGTCCCTTTTTAGCTTGTTTTCCCCTTTTCTTTTGGCTAACTTTCTCCTAGAATTGGTAGAAAGATCCTTGACTTTTTCCTTATCTAATGGATTCTCCACAACTATTGAAGATTTTCCCAAGCTGGTTTTAGGAACCTCTTCCTCCATCTGTGAATTAATCAAGTTTGCAGCTTTTGAATCCCTTTTATTTCTTTAGTTACTTCAATTGTTTTTATTTTTATCTCTAAAATTTCCTCCATGTTAAAGCTTTTGAGATTTTCTAGGGTGTCTAGTCCTTGAGGTCATCATCCTTGTTTTCTCAAAAACTTTCCCTATGGCTTTCCATTTGTTGTTAACATTGTTAGGCTTTTATAGATAAGTGATGGGAATGTTAATCCTCACCATCTCTACATCTTCTCCCAATTTCATAATTGGAATTCTCTCGAGTAATTTAGAGTTTTTCTTAACTTCAACAAAGATTTTTACAAAGCAAATGCTCTCCATATTAGTTGTTTCAGGGTTTATACATATTGGCTTTCCACAGGAATTCGCAAGGAAGCTTAGCCCTTCAATTGTCTAGAATTCTAAGGGGACATTACGGAAATTAATCCAAATAGGAAAGGTATTTATATTACCTCTATCACATTCAATACCTAGCTGTCATTTCTAGATGAACATAGGTTTCCCTCCTAAATGCTAAAGGCCTTGCTCTGGTATCTCATTAAAACATGTTTTAGAGTTGAATTTAAAAAGAAAAACTCCATCTTCCATCAACATAATTTTCTCTATCCCTTTCTTACTTCATCCAGTTGTTGCCTATGCATTAACCATTTGGAATGCAGGCCTTATGCTTTAGAAGAAACCTACTAGGGTTGTAGACCAGATGATAACTCTCGCTTTAAGTAGCTCTATAGGAGGATTGAGTACTTCATCTATCATCACATCTTGGAAATGTTTCAGCTTGCCTTTAATGTGTTGGATATTCAATTTGTTCTTCTACGCTCCAGTAGGTTATTTTTATACTTTTGTGGCATCAAAGAGAACATCCTTAACACTCTCAACTAGACTTGCTTGAGCTGGATCTTCTCTAAGTTTAACACCATTAGATTTTCAGGTAAGTTTTAAAAACTTCTCCATAGACAAAGTTAGAGAGGGTACTGCTCCTCTAATCTCCTTTGTAGATTGTAGGGCCAAAGAATGGCCTTCTGTTGAGGCAAAAACCTCTCAAAGTGAAGCATCTAGGGCTTGCATTAGGGAGGCAACAAACCAGTTGGGGAAGTTAAGTTTCCAAAAAAAGGAACTTTCTAAGGGAAAAATTATATTTGTAGACTGAAGAAAAATCTACATGGTTTGAAATAAGCACCAAGATAGTGCTATAAGAAGTTTGAGTCAGTTATGGGGCTGCAAGGCTACAAGAAGACTACTTCTGAACATTGCATTTTTTTATAGGAAACTCTCTAATGACGAGTTTACTATTCTTTTACTCTACATTAAAGACATGCTAATTATTGGTAAGAATGTTTCTCTAATTGACCAGTTTAAGAACTGGTTAAGAAAGTATTTTGTTATGAAAGACTTAGGGCCATAAAATGGATCTTTAGCATGCAGATCATTTAGGACAGGAGCACTAAGAAGCTGTATTTGTCATGAGAGAAGTGCATTGAGAAGATACATTATTAAAATTTTGATGTGGATAAGACTAAATTGTTAGTTCTCCTCTTGCTAATCACTTTAGATTAAGTTTTAGTCAAAGTCCTTCTATTGAGGAAGATAAGGCAGAGATGGAATTGATTCCTTATGCTTTAGCTGTTGGTAGCTTAATGTATACGTTATTGTGTACTTGGCAAGATATTGCTTATATAGCCATTATGGTTAGTTAATTTCTTTCCAATCCTAGGAAATAGCATTGGACTACATTTAAATGGACCTTTAGATATCTTCATGGATCTTTTAGTATGTGTTTGTGTTCTGGGGATTACAAGCCTATGCTAGTTGATCACTTTCTTAGGGTGAGCAATGTCATAGTAGTCAATATTGCAAAAGTATCTTGCACTTTCGACCAATGAAGGGAGTTTATTGTAATCACGAAGGCTTGCCAGGAGTTATTATTGATGAAGAAGTTTCTTAAAAAACTTAGTTTCCAATAAGACAAATATGAGATATTTTGTGATAGCTAGAGAGCGATCCAACATGGTAGGAATTCCTCTTTCTATTCTCAATCTAAACAAAATAATGTGAGATGTCACTAGATAAGAGATCCTTTTAAGATGAAGTTGTTGCAACTTGAGAAGATTCACACTAATTGCAATAGTGCAAATATGTTAACAAAGTCTATACTGAGGGAGAGACTTGAGGTTTTTTGTCGGATTGCTGGGACAAAAATCCCACCCATATATAAGTGACTAGAAGATTTGTTGGGGGTAGAGTGTAATGGAGCCATGTCACAAGTGCACAAATAAAAATAGGGTGTATGCATGTTATAAAAATTGGGAATTGAACATTAGAAGCTATATTTAAATTGGATATTTTGGACCCATATATTTCTTATATACATAATATTTAAAAGAGTTTCTCCCTTCTCTTCTTTTTTTTGTGATTTTAGGCAACCTTTTTGTTAGTTTTGTGGCAATAACAAAAATTTGTCAAGAAAGAAGATGCAATTACTCTAATTTTTCATAGTGCAGTAGTAATTAAAAATTAATTACCAATAGTTTTTTGAGTGTTTTAATCAGATAAGATCTTCCTAATTTTTATCATAATATTACAAAGAATTAATTTTCTTGAAGATTTATTATGGAATTACTTCTTATGGTACTGAGGGAAGAACAATTTGTATTATCTATTATTTTGATATAGTGAAAGATTTAACTAGCTTACGCCTGTAATTTTTACTCCTCACACTGAAGAGATTTTTTATGTTAGAAATTAGTCGTTGATAACAAAATAACTCTCCTATTTATAATTATGAGTTCTCTAACTTTGAGTTGATCAGTGTGTGAACAAATATCATATTAAGAAATCTCAAATTTAATATTATTAACAATGATTCTAAGTGTAAAAATAAATTTAACTAACAAAAAAGTCAAATTATTTAAATAATTTATGAAACTATAAACTCAAAATTAATTAATATTACATAGATTATCGCTTTTCATTTTTTCTTTTAAATTATATTATTTGATAATTTTATATGGTGTCATAAAATTTTCAAATAGTTTTTACATGAAGTTTGTAATATAATGATATATGCTTTTATATAAAAAACAATAAATTATAATATGTCGTAAGTAATATAATATAATGATATATGGTAAGTAATACAAGATTTTAATGATATATAATGATTGGTTTGGTATGAAAGTCAATGTCGAGAAAAGTGACTTGTATCTGTCCTCAGATGTCGGGGACCAGGAGCAGATTAGGAGCATGGTCGGGTTTGAGTTGTCCTCTCTTCCTTTCAAATATCTGGGCATCCTAATTACTCCTACTAAGCCTAAATTCTCAGATTTTGTTCCTTTGATTAATAAGCTTAAAGCTCGAATCAATGCTTGGGAAAATAAATATATGTCTCTTGTTTGCCATTTGCTTCTCATCAATTCTGTTTTGAATAGTATGCATCTATATTGGTCTGCTCATCTGGTTTTGCTGAGGAAGGTCTCTAAAGAGATAGATAGAATACTAAAAGCTTTCTTGTGGTATGCAAAAATTGAGAATGGGAAGTAAGCCAAGGTGAAATGGAGTGACATCACTATACCTAAGAGGTTAGGAGGGGTTAGGATCATCTCAATTATGCAAATGCAGAAAGTATTATGAGGGCTTGGGATCATCTCAATTGTGCAAATGCAGAAAGTAATGTTCGGAAAATGGATATGGAGTCTCTGAATTGACAAAAAAGCTTTGTGGATTAAATGGATTAATGAGTATTATCTCCAAAACTAGAATTTATGGCAGCTGGACATTTCTAGAGAATTCTTATAGTTATTTAAGCATTTACTCAAGTTGAGAAGTTTATTCTTCCTACACATCAAATTTAGGTTAGGGGATGGAGAGGATATATGGTTTTGGTTTGATAACTGTACCAATCATAGTCCTCTTATTCTCAGACCTGATCTTTCTAGACTCAAAAATATAGTTCCTCTCAATGCTAGAGTATGTATGCTCATCTCAAATGGAGAATAGGTTGGTAGTTTCAGAGGTTTTCACTTGTTATTGGATTATTTGCCTAACATTTCTGCAGGAAGGACGAAGGATAGCTTAGCCTGGCTTCCACATTCTAGTCGTATTTTCAACAATGAAATTTGGCAACAAGTATTGGTTAATCATCTTAAAGTTATTCCCTAGTTTGAGATTATCTGAAAGCAAAATTAAAATCCAAAACCATCTGTCTTTGGTGCATATAGGCTTCGGATCAAGGACAGATGGTTTGGTGCTCTTGACCCTATATGCACACTCTATAAGTGAGAATAGAAATCATTTTTTTAATTTGTTTATACTAAAGAATTTTCGAGGAGAATTATAGTCATGTTATAATTACCCAGATATACCTTTGAGTGGACTGAAACCTTGAATTTTCTTACACATTATATCACCCAAAGTAGAGCAAATGGTATGATTATCTTGATTGCTACCATTATCTATTCAGTTTGGAGGAAAAGGAATCGGAGGATATACATAGGTGTTGAAGAGAGCCAACATCAACTCACGAAATGTATAGTCATCTAGATTAGAGCTGCCATTATTGCCAATGATCAGCAACGCTGTATTAGTCATGATCTGGAATTGAATTCGTCGCTATAATACTATATATTATCGATACTCTATATTTTGGTTAGCGAGCTTTTTTTATATATATAGCTAACATACATTTTCATTGTAATGCTTGTATATCATTTTTTTTGAAAAAAATAAATGGAGTAATATATTGAAGATGAGTTAATGAATAGTTCTACAACCTTTGGAGTTATACTCTTTGTCAAAGCCAACCAACGACTAGTAACCATATTCATAACAAGAAAACAACTTCATTTCTGGATCCCTGCACTTACTACATGACAACTTTTGTTAATTGCTGAAGGGTCTAGATTAAAGAGGTTAATTCCCTATTCCTCTTCTTCTCAGTACCCATTATCTTCCCCAATTAGGGTTAATTTTCTCAGTGGCGATGAAGGTCTCATTCCTCAACCAGAACTCGTAAGTGAGACTGTTTTGTTAGGTTCTTCCTTCCTTATTTCTTCTTCATCTAATTACTAACTTCTTTTCTTAGGTCAAGTTTAACAGGTGAGATAACTTTTTGTAAATCAATATATTTCTTTTTTAACTTTCTAAAAAAATATTTTAATTAGAAGTTTAACAATTTTTACAGACAAATAATAAATAAATATTCATATCTATTCCATCGAAAAGAACAAGAAATGATTATTTTTTTGGATTCCAAGTGACATGAGACTTGGTAGATAAGATAAAAGAGTTCCCTATGATTGGATTCCCAATAAGGCTACTTACATGCTTGAAGGTATCAATTGAAATAAACAAAATACTTCCCCCAGGAGTTGGTTTATTGACACCCTCTTCTAACAACTTCTTAGCTTTAACTAAACTAATAAATGATACAGTGAATGATTTCCCAGTTGCAGTTTGGATCACTAAATTAGATGAACTACATGTATCATGCATTTCACCTAAGGAACAAACATCATAGAATAATCACTCTAATTTCTTTATAGTACTTCAAAAAAATAAATCCTAAATACATAAAAAGCTAAATCAAACAATATAAGAAACCCAAATTCAAACATATACATACCCAATTGAATGGCTCCATCATCGTCATAATGAACAGACATAGTTTTAGCAATCGACGACTATTCCAAAACAATTGATTTCCTTAATCTTGTACAGATCATTAGGACATTAACAACTTCATTTTCATCTATGTTCTCTTAAAGCATTGACAGCAACTTCATTTTCATCTATGTTCTCTTAAATATTCAAGGAAGCTTTACACAACACATAGTGTATACTATCACAAATTCATCTAATAGCTTCTTAACAGAAAATGAGATACAAATAAAAAAGAACGAGAGCTAATTGAGATGATACTAAAAGCCTTAAAGAAGAACCTCAACCATTGAAGGCAAGCAGTGATTAAACTTTGATGAGGATATTTTGTTGTGCATCGATTTGTTCTTCATCAAGGAGAATTTGCCACATTCCTCCTATCAGAGCTCATTTCCACCATTGGAAACTATCTGCCACGTCGAAATTTTACGATGGATTTATACTAACAATTTTTTCCTAAAAAGTCAATATAAACAAAAACAAGTCATAATTATAATTAATATCGAAGTAGAGTGTACAATTTAATAAGGAAATTAAAAATTATATAAAGTTATATGTAATTAACAATATGTTCATAAAAGAAGCAAAGATCATCGGAACTTAATTTTTTAACCAGCCAAAAATCACCTGCACAAGCACATTCTATGTTTGCCACTGACCCTTAAATATAAATAAAACCCAGAGGACATGCCACATATTAATAAGTGATATGACATCTTTAAGAAGAAAAGACTTCTTATTTGATTGTTCCAACATTCTAACAATGTTAATTTTCTGATCTATTAACTGAGACTACTTTATTTGATAAGGTTGAAAATAGTAACTGGGTATGTATTATATTTAGGGGATGCATAATTAAGTGTGCTTTCCTCTAAAGTCACGTTTCTAATAAAAATACTTGGGTCCTTCGAGCCCCTCATCAGATATGAAGATAGCTACTGTGATGGAATTCAAAACGTAAGGAAGTACAGAAATAGGAAGGCCAATCCTAGGCAATCAATAAGACGCAAAAATCATACGGAAAACTAATGTAAGAAATCCAAGCAAATGAACAGATTAACTTTAGAGAAGTTAAGCGAAAATTACAAAGAAGGAAGACTTACGTAAAAAGTTTGATGAAAACCACAGATCAAAGCTATCTCTCCAAAACGAGAACCTAATAGTTGGAAATCTGGATTAAGCAAGACTACATTGAGTTAGTACAAAAGAATCAAGTAATTTTATACCTTAAGGTTAGCTTTCGCCTGGAACAAGAGTGATCATTGGCTCCACCATGACAAAGCTAATGACTACCTATTGTAGAACAACGACTAAAGGTAAGAAGAAGAAGAAAAGGTGAGAAGCAAAACAGAGGACCCAAACTTGGCAACTTAACTAGCTCGAAGAAGAAGATAGTCTTCGATGGTTCAACCCTAATTAGGAAGCATCTGGAGACTCTTTCGATGGGGAAGGTTTTCAATTTATGTCTTATGTTTAGGTAATTAGGTTTTCAATTTCATAAAATGATGTAGTTTTGGCTTCACCTTTGGCGACGAATACAAAAATCGTTACAAAATTGTGAAACTTTTATAACGACTTTTATAATTTGTTGCCAAACCCTACTCCTATACATTATACTCTAGGAAATATACAAATTATATATAATAGTATAGAATCTATATATAATAAATAGAGAATTATGATTAAATAAAATAATATGATAACTAAGATATGAGAAAATTTATCTATTATCTACACATTCATAAATCATTATATTAATTACAATTATTATCTATTCATTAAATGGAAATCAATATTAAATATTAATATCATATTCTTAAAAATCAAATTTAATATTTTTTGACAAAAATTGTAAGTCTAAAAATAAATTTAGCTAACAACAATGTCATTTCAAAAATTTAAAAAACTAAAAACACAAAATTAATTAAAATTACATAGTTTTATACTTATTATTTACATAAAATTTGTTAAATATATAAATATATATGATAACATTTGGCAATGTTTCCTGAAATCATCGCCAAATGTTAGCCTTTTTGGTGACGATTCTTTTAATTCGTTGCCAAATGTTGACCTTTTGGCAATGTGTTTTTATTTTGTTATCAAATGTTAACCTTTTGGTGATGTTTCTCTAAATTTGTCACCGCCTTTTGGTGACTTTGCTAAATGATAACACTTTGGTGTCATTTATCTTAATTCATCTCCAAAGGTCTTGATTTGGTGATGTTTTGTTAAATCATCACCAAACATTTATCATACTCTTCAATTATTAACGAAGATGATGTTGTCTATTTAATAACAAACGAAGTCATTTTTGTCTCATTTTTAAAGCGAAAGATCTCTTCATCTTTGACTCTTATCATTTTCATCTATTCTCCCTCTAGTCTTTGTGTTGAAGAAGCCTCGCACATGGTCAATCTTCATTGGCTGTTATGGTTTTTTCTAGTTGTTCGTCTGTCCAGGTAAGTCGTCCACCTTATGTATTGTTTTTTATTCTTCTTTTATTCTCTGGGTTGTTCCATTATTTTTTCTATTCTTCTTTGTCCCTCTAGTTTTCAAATATGGTTTTAGTTGTTTACGTAAATTGCCACTACTCTACTTCATTATGACATAATGGGTTGATGTTAATCCAAAATGTGTTAATTTTCTGCGCTTTTGTTATTAGTTAGGGATGATTTTTTTAATCCTATCAAGTATTCGATAAAGTTTTGCTAGAGAGACTTATAAAGTTTTTATTATGGCTTCATCAAATAGGGCATCCATCAAGCCATCATCTATCTTATCTATCTAGTGCAGTTGTCAATCATATGATGTTTGTTCTCATGCTAAACAAATTCGAGAACCATTTTCTTTTGAGTAATAACAAAGTACCCAGTCCATTTGATTTAATTCATTTTGATTTGTAGGGGGCCATATCCAACAAAATTTTCGGGGATCCTTACTTTAGCATAATTGTATAGAACAAAATATGGCATCTTATAGAGCAAATTCAATAGCTATAGTATGAATGCAAACAAATCAATTAACAATACAGCAACTTTATACTTATAAGTTAGCATACCTGGTTCTTGTTTTCCAGTGGCTCCTCCAACTATCTCCTCCTCACACTTGCAAATAATATCTGTCATAAAGCACGAAAAATTAGAACTAAACTTTTGCAATTGAATGTATACAATCTTATGAACAGATACTTTTGAATATGTTTCGACAAACAATCCCCTTAAATTCAAACAATAACCAACTACACTTAGCAAGTAGGGCTGACTTATTTAATGTAACTATATACATCCTAAGCATATTGCATCCTTCATACATCTTGTTTACCTCGTATGACTTGTTATTCCCTTTAGTCTAAATTTTTCTTATCTCATAATTTATCACACTTATTAGTTACTACCCTTAAATAATTTCACAAAAAATTATGCACTTAAATACAAATTTTATAATAGGATACTAAATTTTAACTATATTAAATTAAGAGATTATATTCTAATATTAACAAATTATTCGAAAAAGGTATCCACTATTAAACAATATTGATACTTTACAAAAAAGAACTAAAATCAGTGTAAATTTTTATATAATATTGTAACTTCAAGTATGACATTTCAACCCTTACAAAATAAATTTTAAACTCAATGAAGTATTTGTCTAAGAATTATATTGAACTTAATGAAGTATGTTTTAACTTGCTCTTTTAACATGAGGATTTAATTGAAAGGTATAAGTGCGAATTATTATAAATATTTTATATTTTTAATTGAAAACAAATATTAAAAGTTGTTATTACAATGTAATTTATAGATCCATCATAGTAAAGCACATATTTATACAAAGAGGAAGTATCTTGTTTGGGGAAAAGATTAGGGATAACAAATTTTACGACACTAAATCTTTGAGAATTTCTTAAGTTTGGTGTCAAATCTTAAACTTTTTAAATTTGATGTTAAACCTTTCAAAAATTGTATAACTCAAGTCAAAATGTTAGTTTCATTTTTTTAATTAATGTGGCTAACATACTAAAGGGATAAGAAAAATATATAACTCAAGTCAAAATATATCTCATAATAGCTAACTCAAGTCAAAGTATATCTCATAATAGCTAACTCAAGTCAAAATGTTAGTTTCGTTGTATAATTTTTCTTATCTCATGATATTTCATACATGTTATTGGTGTGTGTTTTTAAATTTTTTCTTAATATCAAAATCTGTCGCTAATGATGCGCTACTCCCCTTATAAGTAATCAAACTTAATTTCATGTTTGACCTTTCCCTAAGATCCTGCGTGGTAGTAAGATTTTTACTTGGCAATGTTCTTGTCATTATTGCTACTAGTATGAACATAGTTTTCAATGTAATGATTTATTCCTCACTTCTTTATCTCACCTATACTTCTCCTAAAATAAAACCCTTTCACATATGTTAAAGCCCAATTGATTCTTTCATCAAATAACGATAACCCATCAGTTTTTTTCTAAGTCAAACTCCATAATCGTTTCATTCCATTTTAATATAAAGATAACCCATCAGTTTTAATGTATCCTTCAAATTCTTATAACTTTTGTGGATACTAAATTTCTTAAGTGATTTCTTTAGTATATACCACAAACATAGTTTATTATAATTGGAAATACCACCTTAATGGTATATTAATACTTTCACACTCATTTGTTGTAGAGCCCCCTCACTGCAGAATACGCACCGGGACGCCTGGAGGTCATTCCGGGTCATATACTACAGTAAAGGCGCACTACGGTCGATCACTACTTTAACTCCACATGGCATCCTCTCAATATTTAATTCAAGCATCAATAGAAAATCCAAAATATTTTGAAACCAACTATTTCCTTATTTCATACTCAAAAATCAATAATTTACAGGGCGACTTTTAATCTTTACTATATGTACAGCTACAAAGTCTAGTACAAAAGTACTCCCAAACTGAGGAAACTATGTACAATCTAACTATGTCATCCAAAAAGATTTTAGCTGACCGACCTTTGCGCCATGACTTCACTTCAACCACACTCTATACGGTAGTGGAGCCACTCAATTGCTATAGTCGCCTATCGGTCCTAAAAAACAATGATGCAATTTTGCTGAGTTTTGCGAACTTAGTGAGTTAACCATCATCGATGGTTCACTCCAATCAAACACACATCAATTCACGTAACATTTATTTCACAATTTCGC
>JAOSBP010000008.1:28623767-28639074 GCA_027563825.1 Erythroxylum mucronatum
CATTGTCTGTGAATGGGCCGACCGACCCACATCGTGTTCCGGATCTGGGCCCGGGCCTAATAAGGCCGACCCAACCAAAGTGAAAAGACACTAAGTTTCTGAATTTTTAAAAATAAGAAATTGCAATTTGTTAACTTGCATATAAGCGGAACATTAGGAGCAGAGATGATGAATGATTCGATTCGAGGGGCCTCTTCTGTTACTTGTCAATGAAATTGATGTTACAAATGTTGGGACCATGGACATACATATCACTACTGGTAAGGACTTATTGGCATCTTTTATAAGCAAAAAGCTTAATCTCATTCTTAACTTTCATTTATAACATATCATTTTCAACATTTATATATGATCTATCAACATAAATGTTAGGTAATTTTCACAAAAAAAACATAAATGTTAGGTTCAAGCCCGTAAGAAGGCCTAGCTAAGATCGAATGGGCCCTGTCTCTCTGTCCTCCCTCATTGTTGAAACGTGGTGTATTTTATACCTCTTTACAGCCTTTGATGCCAATCGCATGTCATCTTTTGTTATTTCTTTTCCTTTACTTTCCATCTCTCTCTTATTCTTCATCCGTATAGACTAATAAAAATAATGATATAGATACAACAACATTGTACTTTTGATACCCACTGCCATCGCTTTTATTGATTTGAATGGTATCTTCTCGTAAATGTCTAAGTTGCCACAATTTAAATTGTATGAAAAAGAAAAGCAATGTTGTTCACATGTTACAAAATAAACACATTCAGTACACAACTCTTCCCACTTAATAAAGGACTAAGGAGGGTTTTTAAATTGTGATATTTTATCACCAAAAAAGTAACTTTTATCGGTTCCTCTAAGACTCTTCCTTATTCACGTAAGCAAAAGTTTTAAGAACTTCTAAAAATTAGTATAATATAACATTTAATAATATTAAGAAGTAAAATAAAATAATTTGTTGTCATATATTAAAAAATTAAAAAGGTTAATTGAAAAATGCAAACTTTTTTAAATTTTGTAATTCTAGTCCAAATAGTATGACATTAGTCTGTCGCTAATGTGTCATGCTATATCAATCAACATCTTTACCATAACGACAAGTGGATTTTAATTTCCACATTAGTATATCATAAAATGAATATATAAATTTTAATTTAATTAATTTACCATAATTTCTAACATTTAAAATTAATAAAAATATTAGTGTATAACAAACTTAAGGCATTTTTGCATTACTTCTCTCACCTTGCATCTAGGCAATTTTTCTACGTTTTAGTTTCTTCGTCTCTTTTTCTACCAAACGATCCATTACGATCTATCTCTTATGTTTTTTTTATTTCTAATTTTAGATATCACTTTTTAAAATTAATTAATAATAATATAATTATTATTCTTAATCATGAAAAATAATTATTTTATTTTGAAATTGATTTTAAATTTAAAACTGTTTTAAATTTCAGTTGAAATAAAGATACTCTTAATAAGGATTGACTTATCTTAGTTATGGAATTACTAAAAAATTGGATTACATTGATCCTCCTTACCAAACAAAATAAATCCCAACTTGGAAAATCCTATTCCAATCTAACGGAGTCTCAAACTTTTTAAAACCGGACCGGACCGGTTGGGTCCGGTTCGACCGAAAAAGGTTGAACTGTCTGATTTTTATATAGAGAGGTTATTAAGTGAAACCGAACCGGACCACTGACCGGCTTAAAAAAATTTCGGTCGGATCGGACGGTCCGATTCGGTTTTTTAAACATCGCCAAACACCTCCATCATCTTCTTACAAACCCAAAAAACATAAAGATGAAAAACCCTAGTAGCTCATCTTGTGCCGTCGTAAGCCAACCATCGCCAATCTCCACGTCGCCGCAGCTATTCACCACCGGCCAGCGTGAGTGTCCCAAGCGTCTATCGTGTTTGCATCTTCCATATTTTCCTCCTTCCACAGGCGTTGTTGTTGCTGAAGCCACTCCATCTCACGACGAAAACAAGGAGGCAACGAGCCTTTGCCTATGTGCTCGCCATCTCACCTGTATCTGGACGTTGTGCCTGGGTCTATCCAACATTGCGTTGTTCTCCACCTTTGTGGGAAACCACTGCCAACCTCCACACGACACAAACCATCGCAACAACCAACAAAACACAACAATGCAGATTCGCAACCTAGAATACCAGTTTTTATGGTTCTCAATTAACGCAAACCAGAACAAACTTATTTCCAGAAACAAACCTACATTCTGGGTTTCACAAATCTCAATCTCGATATCTGGTTTTCAGCCACAACCCATTGTGACGCGATTTCTCTTATTCTTATTCCAGAAATCGCATAACACCACAAACTACAACGCAAGCGCAAACTGCCAGACAATCCTTACTCCAACAATCAAAAAACCAATGTTTTTCCTCCAAGTTTGTCAATTAAAATCAAAAACCAAACTACAAATCCATATCTAGTTTTTGACATTGCCATCGATTAGTCGCAGGCATTACCATCGCGTGACGTAGCAAATAAAAAAACGCAAAACACAACCCTAATGTTTATTCTATGATTTCCTTGTTAAAAACTTTTATTCAGTAATCGCAAGAACAAAAAACTGTTGGATATGAGTTTCTCAAACCTAGACATGAACAATAAGAGGAAAATGTCGAGACAATCTGGGTACTTCAAATTCTGGTTTTGCATGTTTTAGAATTATAAACTGAACTTTTCAACTTCTGGGTTTATAATATGAACTCTTCATATTTTTAAATTCCAAATTATAAAGATCAATCACAGGCAAAAATCTGATACTAATGTTTAAAAACTGGGTCAGGATCTATTCCCGACTGTAAAGAAATAATTATAAATTTTTTACAAATTAATTTTTTAAAAACTAAGATCTCTTTAATTTTATAAAATGATTAACACGTAAATATAATAAACCATAAATATAAATTCATACCTTATTTCGAAACTTGATCATAATCTTGTTGTATCTCTTAAACCATTTGTAAAATTGATTTGTCTCAACCATCATAGCCACACAAATGTTTGGCCTCTAATGGTATCCACAAAATAGATTGAGATAACTCTGAAACTCTTACAAAGCGGGTTAAGCAAGAAATGCTAGCTCCATTAGAGCTTAAACATATTTATAATAGGTTTTGGATAGTTTAGTAATTTAATTAAAATTAAATTCTAATTTCAATTAAACATTAATTTTTATAATTCTAATTAAATATGAATTATGTCCAAATTAAATTCAATATCCCATATTAATCCTTATTTATTAAATATCTCATATTTAATCATAAAGTTTCTCAAACTAATCAAATCCAACTTGATTAAAATAACTTTACTCTCTTCAACTCATTCTATATGTGAGACTCATTAGGTTCTCAAATATGTTGGCAATGATTTTAAATTATAATTAGAATTCATAATTAGAATTTGATAAATTAAAACCCTTTTAAATTTATCTTTAGTTCTCTAATTAATAATTTATAATCATAGATCAACATTGGCATCTAGTAATGTGTTATAACCACCAAAATATTTAGGAATGTCAAAGTAGTTTTAACTAACCTTTCTGTGCATGATTTTTTTTCATATAATTCAATTCTTCCATCAACTAATGTTCTGATTAGACATAGACCATAGAATTAATGTTGACTCTTTTTTTAGTCCAATCATATTAGTTTTCTTCTATTAGTTATAGATTCAAATAATGATATTTGTAAACTATTTACAAAGTGTCATTCCACCTTGGCTAAAGATTTCCCGAATCATACTAATAAAGAATAACGGAACATTCTCCCTAATTACTTTAAGGTGATGAATCATATCTTGATCACATAACTACCTCCATATAGTTCATACTACATCTAATAACTATCAATTACATGACCCATGATTAAATAGATCATAAGTAGTATCAAAATATAGCAATTCTTATACAAGATAACTTTGGTGACCTCAAGTCAAAGGATCACTCATACAATCATCATAATAAGAATTCCATAGACATACAAGTAACGTTCTAAATGGATTTCTCATATCGGGTCTGTTTAGTGAACTTGTTGTCTATCAAGCACCCATACATTTGTTTAAATATCTCTATACTTTAACTTATGAGATCGAATACTTTTTTCATAAGAAAAAATAAAACATGTGCTAGTCTTTTTGTGTTCTATTAATGTCTAGTGTTAATAAAACAATAACAGGATAATTTAGGGATAACTTTTAAATGTAATATAAATCTCATAATGATAAACTCATTATAATTTTATTTGCAATGTACAATTATCTCATGGATTTTATCATATACATCTCAATATGTACACGATAAAGAATGCCTTTAAATTATTTTGTCACTAAATTACATCAAAAGCGAATGACTGTAGGGCATAAACCAACAATACATTAGCTATGCATCTTTCATCCTCTTTTGGTGGCATTGTCACTTACTTCTCTTTCCCGCTCCTATAAAATATTAAACATAAAAAACTCAATTTTTTGATACACACTATTGTTGGAGGAGCTCCACAATGTCTAACTCAGTGGAACTCACGAGGTCCCCAAAACTCTTATTAACTGGTATATGGAAAACGAGGTAAGATCTCACCAGTTAGGTCCATATTATCTTCGAATGGTATTAAGCTGGCCAGAGTTGGCACGATTAATTTGACACATATGGATAAGGTTTTAAAGGTGGATAAGGAAAAGAGATAAAGTTAGGATAAGGGTTCAACAATTGGTTGATAGGATGAAAGATTACGGGCTTACTTTGTATAATCTTGCTTTAATTAGAGGGTAGTAGATTGGTGGCATTATTCAAGTAACTTTTTGCATTTGTTACTTCTAGTAAATAAGTTAGCTTTTTTTTACTGGATTGCCCTTAAATTGTTCTAGCTTATGTTTTTGGAACTTAGAGTTGTAAAAGTTTAGTAATTCATTGCTTGTTTATTAGTGAAAGTTTTATGCTTACAAAATAGAAATTCAAATCTAAATCTTTATAAAGCAATCAGTTTGGTTTATGTTTCTCTAGGTTATGGAACATGGTACTGATGCTAAGTGAAAAACTATTCATGTTCCATGTTCCATTTTGAGTTATGGATATGGTACTGATGCTAAGTGAAAAAGTATTCATGTTCCATTACGAGTTATGGATACTTAAACATAAACTTCAAATTCATGTACCTTTTACATTCTTTCTTAACATTTACGTTATTAAAATATTGAAAAATTAAAAGATCTTTTGTAATTTGTCTCTGCAAATTTGGTAGACCTAGAGAAGAAAATACAGGAATTTAAATACTAGTAGCTTTGGCTAATTGACATTTTTGAAATACTTCCTAACTATAAATTATTCTTACTCCATAGCTACCTCTTTTTGATGATGTACCAAAAGCATTGAAGAAGTGGCATGCTTTTCATGTAAAGGTATCTTTTTATTATTTTCCTCTTAAATTCACAATTTGTATAAGTAAAATAGCTTATGATTTGTTTAATGTTATATGAGATTAATTATGTTTTACAAAGTAGGTATACATATATTCTAATCGCAATAGGTTGGCATAAAGGCTATTATTTAGAAATATTATAAACTATGTAGATCTAAGAAAATATTTTTATGAATTTTTTTGATAGTTGGGTAAGCTTAAGTTATCTTACTGTAGATCTAAATCTAATTCCCCCACATTTTGCTTGTTTTTAAGATTCAAATGTTGAGTCAATTAACCTAATGGTTATAATAAAACAAAATAAATTTAAAATCTAACTCCTTTGTAATGTCTTTATGTCTAGTTGCCTTAACTAGTAATTCTTATCTTCTATTTGTAGAAATAAGAAAGAAAAACAAAGTTATATTGAAAGCACCAAGTCAATTGGAGTTTATACAAATAATGTTCAAGAAGCATAGCTGCAAAAGGAGCAGTTAAGAAACCATCTTATTAGTATGAATTTTATTTATGAAATTTTAATGACATGAAGAACAATAGGTCATAAAATTCCTACTGTACATCACCTTGTTGTCTTTTTTGTTATGATAAATTGCAATATTTTTGCTTAATTTCCCATTTTCTAATACGAACTATATCATTGTGTTGTTAGTTTTGAACTACATTAATTTTCTTGATTAAATGAAATCATAATAAAGTAGTCGGTATTTCATTCTTTAGATATATCAACATATTTATGAGTATAGTTGTTTTACATCAATTCTAATCTTCTTTCTTTTTTTTTGGTAGGAAGGTGATGATTAAGGCTGGATAAAGAGGAACTTTGTGAAGGATTTTAGAGTGGCTATATCTATTGGTTTTGTATTGTATTTTGATCGATGCATTATATTCTATATGGACTTGAGGAATATAGGTGCACATTTTAACTAATAATTTTTGGTTATTATATTTTGGATATGCTAAAGGTTGAATTCCACATATCCATATAAACTATATGATAAAATATAAATGCAATTTTTTGTACATTGACATTTAACAATATATATTTTGGGGCTTATATAATTAGTGCATATATCGCTACTTTTAATTTGTCTTAATAAACATTTATGTATATGTGGTTGTTGTCAACTTAATGATAATAGTTTATTTTTACGTTAACATATTGTTACTAATGAAAGAATAAATTGTTACTTTTATTATTAGATATTGTTGCCTAAAAATCAATTCATTATCTTATAAAGACTCAAATTGTTGTTATATCCATTCAATATTATTGCTATAGTTTAAAAATATTTTGTTGCCTTAGCTAAAACTTGAGACAACATTATAGATTTTTTTTTCTAATCAAGATATTCTGTTAACTTACTTATATAATTTATTTAACAACATGAATTTTGTTGCCTTAATGAAAATACAATAGTAATTGTACTTCTAGCTATGTTTTTTTTTGTTACCTAATGTATTTTTTGTAGAGACACAAATTTTGTATCATACCAACCGGTATCAATTAGAACGTACCGTACCGGCCAATATTTGAAGTACCTGCTAAATATTGGCCGATATCGTAAGCTTCTAAATTCTTAAGGACTAAATTGCAAAAAACAGAACCCACCGCAAACTCCACGCCAAAAAACCCACCGCAAACTCCACATCATTTTCACCTTTCTCCTCTCCACCCATTTTCAGCGTTCTCCCTCCCTCCCATTTTTACCGTCGTCGGACACCTATTGCTACCTTTGTTACATTTCAGGTAGTTTTGCCTAAGTGTTCAAAACATCCTTCAGCTATGGTATCATTTCCAGTGGAGCAATATCTAGAGGTAATTTTGTAGCTTTAAAATTCTTAAGTTGTTTGCATATTATCTAGTGTTCTGGATGCTTTTAGGTCAAATATTTATATGTGAATGTTGTTAGGAGAACTGTGCTGGTATTGGAGACATTTCATATACACATGACTGAATATTTATAAATCTGATAATAATTGAACAATGATATGACTTGAATGTAAGTTTACCTTGAATAATGGAGGCAATTTCATAAGCAGGAGGAGTAACAAAATCAAATTTGACTGCTGTTATATCCTAGAAGTAACAAAATCAAATTTGATGTTTATTATATATAAGAAATGATAAGTTGTAGTAGGCATGTATTCAGCTTCACCATGTAACATTGAAATAAAACACATACAGATAAAAGGAGGATAGGTATAGCTTTAGAAATATGCTATTCTATATCCACAACGTGAGGGAACAATCCATTAATATTGTATCTGTAGATGAAATAAGCAATGTAATGTAGTCAACAAGAAATAAAGCATGGTGATTAGAACCAAGCATTAATTCATTTAGTTGTCAAAAAATGAGTTGGTTAGGTCCAGTACAATGTTTTGCATTACTGTGTTTAGAACCTTGTTCTATGTCCTTAAAAATTTATTTTTATGGTATACATATTCACATGCAGCATACCAAGAAATTCATAGTTATTCCATAAGAACATAAAAGATTATCATATTAAATTAGAATCATAAGCCAGTTCATTTGGTTCTAGCAAAAGGAGAATAGAAACTAAAACTTACAATATAGGTAAATCTGTGCAGTTTGCTAGAAGTAGTACCAAATTAGAGTACATAACACTAGAATTTGTTGAAGAATTTCTTAAACATTTCTAATGTTTATCTTCATGGTTTTTTTGAATCCATAATTTGTTCTCGAGCTATTTGAAAGTTGTTTTTGGGCAGCACAACGAAACTACCACCATTTTGACTTAAATTTTTGCCATATTAACAACTGTTAACAATTGAAATATTTTTTGTCAAAAAAAACAATTGAAATATTTGAACAACACAAACACATCCAGTGAAACATTTAGCTTTTTAGCAGTTGTTTTACGAATAGCGTAAGGTCAAGACCTCCATATTAAAAATATCCCGTTTCTTATTTTGTCATATATCTTTTTCAGGACTATAACTTCCATGTTGGAGAAGAATATGAAATGAAATTATTGGTGTTAGGTGCACGTTTAACTCTGTAAAGGTTGTCATTTCATCACAAATCAATGCAAGCACACTTTACAAAATCAGAAAATTATCTGCAAAATAGAACATTTCTCTTTTATTACTAAGTGTATCTAGTTTAGGAAAAAGGAACTGATCTTATTTTGAATTTCACATCCTAAGACACCCCTGCAAGGAACATCTGATTTAGGATGACAACACAAATGGTCACCAAGAAGTATGGGTTCATTTCAGAGAAACAAAAAAACCTTGGTCAGAAAGTTATCCAAAACCCGGCTCCTTTGTTACGCTAATATATTCCAATGCAACAAAGACAAAATGACCAAACTTGTATACAAAAAGAAATTGCCTTTGTTTTAAAATTGCCACATCGGGATTTTTCAGCTCACATTTGAACAAAGGCAAACCTGATAAAAGAAGACCACTTGAATTGAACACAACAACAAAACCACATCTGCCCCTAATAGTGTAGATTTATGAACAATTTGTTATCAAAATACTTGAAATTTACATCTGCAAATTTACATAATACTTGAAAATGCAATTTGTTATCAAAATACTTGAAAATGCAATACACATTTTCATATCAAAATAGATTTATGAAATTTACATCTACAAATTTACATATGCAAATTTAAATCTGCACGTTCTCTAATTTTTCGTTATCAAATGGAAAAGTTACAGAAAGTTAGTTTATTCACGTTTCTTCCCTGAAAAGCAAATTCGCATGCATGCATGCACACATTGACAAGAATATAGGAGTAGAATCTTGCAAAATTTTCTAGATTCTTGATTTTTCTTTGTCATCCATCAAGTTTTCTTGACAAAACCTTCTATAAATAGTATTATGAATTTAGCCATAATTTAATCAAATCCAATTCCCATCCGAACCTTCAACTACTATAACTACTATACTTTGTTGGATTTGAATTGATTGACTAGGGAGGAGAAACAAGAATTTTGAATCATTTATTGAGAGCATGTCAGTTTTTTTTGTTTTCTTTAAATATGGTTGATGAATATTACTTTGAAATCTAATGTTGATGTGAATGCAAGCGATTCACATGGGACCTGGTCTACCCAAGAAGAAGAATAAGGCTACAACAAGCAGCTTAGTACCAACACAACTGCAGTCGTGGTACCGTCAGCTTCTTAGAAATGTAGCTAATGAGCCATTTGCTCGTACACAGCCACAAGATCACACACCTGCACCTTGTGAGCCTACTCCAACACCACGAAAAGTCACATCTATGCCTATTACTCATCCTAGAGATAAGTATGATCAACTTTTGAATATGCGACGCAATATTAGTTCTCTATCAACTTCTTAAGAGATGCATCTAGCTTCTAATAATTATCAGACACTAGTAAATCACATTATTCTTCCCATTGTAGGCTCTTCTTCTACAAGCACTGCAGGTATGATCTTTCACATCACATTGCTGAAATTTATTAATTTTAATTATTTTGTTTATCTAACCAATTAAGAGTATGTTATATGCTAATTATAAATTATTCCTTTGCTATTTTAGGATCCACGACTGATCCAAGAAAAACAAGGAGTGTCACAAAAAGACACAGATTGGCGAAGATTAATAAGGTGATAGGTAAGAGATTGGAGATAGAGATCTCCTCTACTGAAGAACGACCAACCAACTTCGTACAGTCTACCAAATTATCGAGTGAGATTGGTGTGGTATCCCGAATTTCCTTACCTGTAAGAACAAAATGGAAAAAAGTTACTAATGAGGAGTTGGACATTGCATTTGATAAGTTAGACGTTAGTATTATAAAACTATCTAATTTGTACGTATTTTCCATATGCCTAAAGCTTTGACCAATAATTTATAATTTTTTGCAGCAAAAGTTGGAAGTAAAGGGAATGAAGACTGACAACGAAGTACATGCTGCTGTGAAGAAGTTTCTTGCTTTAAGGTCTAAAGATCAAAGATTTCATTTTAAAAAGCATTTTACCAAGCATGAAAAGGATGTTAAGATGCATAATGTCACAATGGCAGAATGGATAGATTTATGCGAATATTGGGAGCAATTAGCTACAAAAGTTAGTTTATTTGATAAAAAAACTTAATTTCACAACTTTTGTGACAACTGATTATATTTTAGTATTTATGATTTATGATTTATAAATGTTATAATAGATTTTGTTACGTGTACGATTAGGAAAAAAGTCAAAAAGCCAAATTGGCTAAGAGTCCAGTCAAATGTCAACCAAACTCCAGCTCCAAGGCCTTTGTAGCGATACGACATGAGATTGTGAGTTATTATCTTTTTAATTATATTTTACTTTGATTGACATTTAAAAATTTATGAAAAAAAATCCTAGTAATATATTTTTAGACAATAAAGTGACAGGGATGGAGAAGAGTGTGATCGGATGAAGCTATAGTACCACACTCATTATGATGAAAGTAAAGATCAATGGACAACTACCGAATGCAAAGCAAAATGGGTGAGTACATAGTTCATTTATAAATATTTGTTAAATGAGAATGTATATATAATTAATTCTTATTTTTTCAGGAATTAATGTGTCATGAAATTACACATTCAATAGAACAAGGTCATTCGACGACAGTGGATGAAGTGTGCAACAAAGTTTTGGGCACTAGATCAGATTACGTTGTTGGCATGGGAATTGGGCCTCGACCATAAGGGAATACTTCGGTCAGAAAGAGACTTCGAGAAAAATTAGAGGAGTCAATGAGAGCTAATCAGGGGTTACAGTCTCAAGTCGATAAATTGACTAAGCAATTTAAAAAAATGCAGGATCGATTAACTTCCCAAGTCGAACAACAAAAAAAGGTCTTGGAACTTTTATATTCTAAACATAATGTTCGTTTAGATTAAATATGTACTCATATTGATATATTAAACACTTATGACGTATTGTTTATTTTAATTATCGTATTATGACATGTTTGGGAATTGCAATTAAATAAGAAATTGATGAATTATTAAATAAATTTATTTAATAAATAATATTTAATAGTTATTAAATCAATAATATTTTAAAATTTTGTTAACTATTAAATTAGCAAATAATTAAATTCAATTATTTTCAAAAATTTGAAACAAATTAAAATTAAAATACTAATTATAATTCAAATTTATTAAATTAATTTTTTTGGAAAATTGAAAAATTTTAAATTAATCATTAAAATTGATTAATTATTAAATTATTCCTATATTTGGATAAATGAAAACAAAGGAAAAATATAATTTATATTGAATCATTATTAAATAAATTTTTAAAAATTATTATAAATAAATTTATTTTCGGTTAAATTAAATTTAATAAAGGCCTTACAATCCACGACGTCTAATGAATCAAACGTCTCAGAATACAGCTTTGCGACGTCCTTAAAACGTCATTAAAACTCCAACAATCCCGACGTTTTCACACAACGTCGCCAAATATCCCCCCCTTTCCTAATGTTTTATGAAACATTAGCCGAATATTAGTGCCTTTCACGACGTTTTCCATCAGACGTCACCGATACCTATTACTTACCCCACCATCTGCGACGTTTTTTGTGACGTTTTTAATAAACATCGGAGAAGGTTTTCTGCAACGTTATATTGCCTTCTGCAACGTTTTTAAAATGTTGCAAAAGGGGTCCATTTCTTGTAGTGAAAGGTCTAAGCTATGATTTTTACATTCACAAATCTTATATTTAGATGAAGAACCTTCATAATATTAAAAAGGAGGTTAAGTCAATTAATGTGTAAAGTTATGACAATTCCTTCTTCCATACAACAATTCCGTTTTGGAAAATTTCCAATAGGACAACCATTTTTGAAAAAGAAAATGAGTAGTTGATTCGCTCCTAAGATGATCTATTGGCAGAAACATTGAGAATTTCAGAAACAATCTGGGAACTATCTCTAAAACTTACTTTTCCCTGCATTTGCTTAATTCCTTTACGATAGGGCAAATTACTGACATTGAAGCAGGAAGTTTTCTTTTACCCTTTAATGTTGTTGATATGGAGAACATTATTTTTTATCTCAAACTAAATAGAGCACCTATCCCTAGTGATTTTAATGCTTACTTCTTTAAAAGAGTTGGAATCACACAAAACACATAGTGATAAAGGCTGTTACTGAGTAGTTTAATAAATGTAAAATGTTGAAAAGGAACTTAACAAGACTTTCATCAGTCTTATCCCAAGGTATCCTAATCCTAGTTCTCTGAGAGATTTTGGACTTATCCCATATTGTAACAAAGTTTACAAAATCATTGTAAAACTTCTAGCCTCAAAACTTAAGATTATTTTGAAAGCTCATATCAAACCATCTCAAGGGACTTTCATCAAAGGGAGGAAATTTGGGGACAACATTCTTCTAGCTTAGAAATTTTTAAAAGTTATACTAAGAAACAATGTTTCAAGAGCTATGTAATTAAGGCTAATTTCCACAAAGAGTTTGACTCCTTTGATTGGAGTTCCTCTTTGAAAACCTTACGAGCATTTGGTTTTCCTCAAAATTTCATTGATTAGATAGAACAATGTATCACTTCAATCTCTTACAGAATTTTGGGAATAGTGAGCCAACATAACTTTATGAAGGTACGAAAGTAATAAGGAAAAGAGACTCCTTATCTCCATACTTGTTTACACCATATTTTGAGGTTCTTATTATACTTGTTGGTCATGATATAATTTAGGAAAGAAACTTACAAATATTATAACAAAGGAAAGAAATTGAGAATTTGTAGTTTGTAGTTTGTTCTTTACTGATGACTTACTACTTCTCACAAAAGCTAATACAAACTTTATTAGTGCTCTAATAATAGCTATAAAAACCTTTAAAGATTTGTCTAGTATTTCAATTAATAAGGATAAAATTCAAGTATTTGTTTCAATAAGAGCAAACCTTCTTGCTAGTTGGCTCCCTAGCCTCATAGGCCTCAAAAGTTCTAAGAGACAATTAATAGAGACTTAATCAAAGGATCTCGTATGACTTAATGGAGATTGCTTCTAATTATAAACCTAAGTTCAATAAAGGGGATTCCATTTAATATATAAGCTAATTCTTTGGCTACTTCTCCAAAAAATCATTTAAACAACTACTAAGTACCAAAACCCCAAAAGTACACTAACAAAATGGTGTGGTATAAGCAGGCAAGCTCAAAGGTTTCTTTCATCGTTTAGCTTATTATTAGAGGAGACTAACCATGATGGATAAACTATTTGGCAATTCCAGCATTACCAATTGTCACACTCTTTGCAAATAAGAGCTTGAGCTTATAAACCACCTATTATTTCTATTTTTTCCAAGATTGAATTCGCTTGGCTCATTTATTAGATCATTCAAAAGCAATGGAGATGCAAAAGTTATTCCCTTATATTGAGAATATCATTTGAGAAAATGGTTTATCCACTATGAAGGGAAACAAATTAGAGAATTTTCCAAGAAAAGGCTACTGAAAAAATAACAAATTCTACTATATCTAAACTGCTTAAATTGTAATGCATCAATTCCATCTTCATTGTAACAACAACATAATTGTCACGGTGGTGACACCTTTGGTCACCACCTTTGTTTGTTTTTTCTTCTTTTCCTTTCATGCAAATTTACGTCAACTTTCCCTTCAAACTTCATGCAAAATTCAGAAAATAATCCAATTAACATCCATGCAATATTCACTCAATTTCCACACAATTTATCTCACATTTGGATCAAAACACAAAGATTTATAACCAAAATCAAGTATGAAAGCAATTAAAAGCAATAGAAACTAGACACAACAGGTTATCATCACTAATTTCTAGTGTCATTAACATTTTATTGTTTAAGTTTGACAATGACTTTAATGATTTATTTAACACGATTATAAATAAAATTATTTTACAAATTTATTTAAAAAATATACATTAATAATGTCACTTTGAACAAGCATTGATGAGTGATGATTGAGACTGAAACAAAAATTAATTTTATGAATTTCAATGTTATTAAATTGTTTTTACTATTCCAAATAAAGTTGATTCATAGTTTTAGTTGATTCTAGTTTTAAAAATAACATATATTTTTCTAATTATGTAGATTTACGTTTAAATTTTTTGATTAGTTACATTTTACAAATAAACAATAAATGTAATTATACTTTCATAATTTTTTATTAGGATTTATATTTCAATTTAACAACTATTGCTCCTTTTATTTTGTGAATTTTTACTTAAAACCTTTGTATTTAAAGTTATTAATTTTTCATATTGACTTAAATGCAACTTTTTAAATTCACATTAAGTATTGTATAACTATAAATGCTAGTAACAAATAATTTCTATTTTCTAAAATTTAAATAAGAATTTAAGAATGCTTAGTAATATGTTAATAAATTTGAATTTTAATGAAAATTAATTAATAAATAACTCGTATTAATATAGTTTTTAATTACAAATAACTTTTCACTTTATCATTTTATTGTTGCTAATTGCTAACTATTTTCTATTAACTATCTTTTTACAAATTAAATTTTTAAGTTCTAGAAAATATTTATCAAAGATTTTATGAAATAGATAGTGTAAGAAGCTCCTCCTTTTCTTTATGTCCTGTTTGGTTGGATGTTAATTAATGGAATGGAATGTAATAGAATGGAAGGGAATGGAATGGTTTATAATCGAATGGAATGTAATATAGTAAAAAGTTGTTTAGGAATGATGGAAGGGTTCATAATGTAATGTAGTGAAATATTGTTTAGAATGGAATGGAATGGAATGTATAATAAATGACTTTTATACCCCTTATATTAAAATGGTTATTGCAGGAGGTTTATTATTTTATTATTAATTATATAAAAATATTAGTATTAATTATTTAATATATTTTATTTTATTT
>JAOSBP010000008.1:28723244-28734263 GCA_027563825.1 Erythroxylum mucronatum
GAAAGTAGCCAAAAGAAGATACAAAATGCAAATTGAATCAACTCTTCTTGTATAGCTATTGTCCAATATTCATCTTGTAGTGCTTCTTTAACATTTCTTGGTTCAAATGAGGAATTATAGCATAAGTATCCTGCAAGCTCTCTATAATTGACCCTTTTTCTCTCTCTTGTTCTTCTTCTTTCACTCATATCCCCGATAACATTTTCTTCTAGTTGGTTTCTTCGGGTTTGAGATGACTAGCCTCGGTTCAGATTCTCTTCCAATGACTTCACTGCATCATCATCTGAAGTAACTGAAAACTCTCTAGTTTCTGCAGTTACTTCCTTAATAGTAACTAACTGTAAATCACTTTCTGCAGTTGCCCCATCTGTAGTAGCTGGTTGTAATTCACTTTCTGCTGTTATTTTATTTGCAGTAACCAACTGTAAATCTGGAGTTTTTCTATCTTCAGCCACATGATCACTCATCAATGATGCATCATCTATTACAACATTGATGGATTCTTGCACTTTCCTCGTTCTTTGATTATACACTCTATAGGCTTTACTATGAATTGAGTATCCAATAAATACTCCTTCATCACTTTTGCTTTCAAATTTTCCAAGTTGCTCACGATCTCGAAGAATATAGCACTTGTTTCCGAAGATATGAAAGTAGCTCACATCTGGTTTCTTTCCTCTCCAAAGTTCATATGACGTTTTGTTTAGGAAGCTTCGAAGGTACACTCCATTGCATATGTAGCAAGTTGTGTTCACCGCTTTAGCCCAAAATCTCATAGGTGTTTTACTCCCATTCAGCATAGATCTGGCCATTTCTTGGAATGTTCTATTTTTTCTCTCCACAACTCCATTTTGCTGTGGAGTTTTGGGTGTTGAAAATTCTTGTGAGATGCCATATTCATTACAAAACTCATTGAAGCTTGCATTTTCATAATTCTCTTCCGTGATCCGATCTAATTCTCAATATGGTTAGATTTTTCAGATTCATCACCTACACACATAGGCTTCGAAAAGCCTTAAACGCATCTGATTTTTCTTTCAAAAACGCTACCCACGTGTATCTTGAATAGTCATCAACACAAGTTAAAAAGTATTTCATTCCACCAATACTCTCATGTTGTGTTGGACCCATAAGATCCAAGTGAACCAACTCAAGTATACGAGGTGAGGTAACATATCTGACTTTTTTGTGTGGTACACTCTACTGTTTCCCATCTGACATGCGCTGCAAACTGATGTCCCTTCTTTGTTCATTTTAACTAGACCTCTTACAGCCTCCAATTTTGTCAACTTGCTTATAAGATCAAGGTTCACGTGTCCAAGCCTTTGATGCCATAACTCAATGTTATTTTTATGAGTAGCCGACTTACATGTAGTTATGACTTGCAGCATGTAACAGTTGTCAGCTGATCGCTTACCACTCACGATGCATTCACCTTGTTCGATAAGTACCCTGCATTTATCACTTGTGAATTTAACTACTAAACCATCATCACATAGTTGGCGTATACTTACCAGATTTGCTTTCAACCCATCGACATAAAGCACATTCTTAAGAGGAGGCAAACCATCCACGCATAATGTTCCTCTACCAATCACGGAAGCTTTCTTTCCATCTCCAAAAGTCAAATTACCGTCCTTACAGATTTGATAATCAGTCAAGTAGGTCTTTTCCCCCGTCATATGACGTGAACATCCACTATCAAAATACCAACTATGTTATAATGTAGCCTTCATCGAAGTACGTGCTAAGAGGGCTTGCAATTCACTTCTTTTTACCCAAGAATATTTAGACGCTGAAGATTGATGTTGAAATATTTGTGAGTTATGCACACTTTTTCGGCCTTGCTTTCTTTCAAACAACATTTGTAGCAGCTGATAACATCTCGACCTTATGTGCCCAACCACTCCACAAAAATGACATGTGGGTATGAATCTTCTACTATTTTTTGGTCCTTCTATCTCTTGGCTGATCTGAATATGTCAGAGTTTCTTTGATTAACTTTCGAAGACTCTCCTTTGTATCCGATGCCTTCAAAGTTTCCTTTAGCCTTACCAGTTTCAATCAGCTTATTCAATTTTTCCGTGCCTCCATTCAACATCCTCAATCCCTTCTCAGTACTTACTAATTTCATTCTCGCGTCACCAAGTTCATCTGAAGTCAATGCCAGCTTCTTGTCTAATTCTTGTATGGTATCTTTCAGATGAAGATTCTCTTCTTTCAACCTCTCATTCTTTTTCTGCATTTTCATCCATTTCTCATATAAAGCCTTGTAGTTCTCATGGATATCTCCAACTTTATCATCAAATTCACTTATGTCACTATCATAGTCTGATGTTAAATCTCGAGCTGAACTGATTTCAAGATTTTCAAACTTTCTACCTATTCTATTGTCAGTTACTTTCTTCTCAGCTGCTGCTAAACAAGTAATTGGACTTTTGTTGTATAGTGCAACCGGTGCAGTATTATTTGCTAATTCCTCTTCACTGCCAAAATCACTTTCAGAATCATTTTCACTCCAGGTGGTGGTGAATGACTTTCCTCTTTGTTTCTTCAATGTGTTAGCACACTCGGATTGAATGTGACCAAACCCCTGACATTCATGACACTAAATCCTTCTTGCCTTCCGTTCACCTTTTTGTGCCTTAACTTGTTGTCTTGGGTTGTTACTAGATGAACTCCCACCATATTGTCTAGAGTCGGGTCTGTCTTTCTTCATTCTTTTAAGCCATTTTCCAAAATTTTGAGTAAGCAAAATCATGTCTTCATTCTCATCTGACTCATCTTTTGCATTATTCACATTCTTTTCGGTTTCCACCTGTAGACTATCTAAAAAATATTTTTTCCATAAGCAAGGCAAAAAACTCACGAATGCAAAGTAACAAAGACGTCGATGTTTGGTAACGCATTTCGACACACTTTGCGTACGTTTGCGGAGCCCTCACCCAGATTAATCACTTTCATTGTAGTTCACAAAAATTACACAAGATTGATCAAACCCCGTACCACTCAATCTATGTAACTAACCCACAATCTTACTACCCGTGAAAGTTTTTCACGCCCAATAACATGACCGACTCGTGTTAACCATAATAAAGGATTTTCCTAACTATTTTTACTCAAACTCAAGAACAAACAAAACAAGAAAAAGACAATTCCCAGATCTAAAATTGTTCACCGATATAAACAAATCACTGCACCAATAAGTCATATACCCATCAGCCACGCAACCCTCTTTATGCCGCAACTTGCAATCAACTTCAAGGAACTAGAAAAATCAGCAACTCCACATCATACGCGTACTGCTTGTTAGAGATAAAATCATAATGAAAAAGAGCTGCTCCACGACGCCCACGCAATCAGCTCAACAGGGGATAAAAAGAAAATAGAGCAACAGCCAATCAAAAAAATTCACAATCAGTTGTTCTCCTCGGAAAACAAGAGAACATATACGCAGCCAATGTCCACTCAACTTCAGTTGCATGTGACCTTTTCAATTTCAGTAACACACGCACACTTACTAGGTTTTTTGATAGACTCCTTTTCAAATATGTACTATATAGATTGTTTCAACTGAAAACTCTACTTATGTGGTTATATGGTATATGATTCCAATTCAAATCGCACGCAACATCCAATTCCAAAAAATACAATCTCCAATAGGCAATCTCCAATTAACGCACATCTTCAAGATTTATGGTAATTCTCATGTCCAATAAAAATGCCAAAAACAAAGATAGGATATATTTAGAATAAATCCTAACAATCTCCCCCTTTTTTGGTATTTTTGTCTCAACTTCTAAACCAGCACACAAATAAGCAGTAATTGGACGTTCAAAGGAATATAAAATGTTGATGCTCCCCCTCAATTCAATAATCAAGTACATATGCCACCATAAGCTAACTCCAAGTCAAATCCAAGCAAATCCGAGCAACAAGCAACAAACAAATTACAAATGTCCAACTAAAGAAGAAAAATGACACTGCTTATATGTGGGTTGTCTCCCCCTTTGAGACAAGAGATGACAAAATGAGATTAAGGAGCACTCGGAGACTGAAGGACTTGGTGCTTCAATTGACGAACTGCTTCAATTGTAGCTTGCAAAACACCTTCAATGCACTCAAGCTCAGAGAATAAAGCAGCATTGGGATTGACGGTGGAAGGACCCGAAGCATCTGAAGGACCTGAGGCAACTTATGGCAGGTCCACCACCCATGGTTGCCGAAAAATCCTTGGTGAAATGTTCGTCAGAGGAACAGTTTCCAAGATACTTGATTCAAGCCTGGGGACTCCACTGGAATAAAAAAATTGTGAGATTAAACAAGGAAAATATAAGAGAGAGTGAGACTTGCTCTCAATAGCCAGCATGGAGTCGATGATGTGGCGGCCAAGATTGAAGTGGACTCCCGTTCCGATAACGTGAAGAAGCTTGGCTTGGGTCAGATATATGGTCACCACATGAGTACTTGGCATCCAGTTGGTGACTATCAGCTTGAATAGAACGAAGTATTTCTATGTAAGCATGGACTATATAGATTGTTTCAACCGAAAACTCTGCTTATGTGGTTATATGGTATATGATTCCAATTCAAATCCTATGCAACATCCAATTTCAAAAATACAATCTCCAATACACAATCTCCAATTAACACACATCTTCAAGATTTATGGTAATTTTCATGTCCAATAAAAATGCCAAAAATAAAGATAGGAAATATTTAGAATAAATCCTAACAGAAACTGTCCAAAATCAATTCTTAGCAGCAACTCGCTCTTTGCAAATAATCACAGAGCAACGCCTATAAAAGGCAAACATATTGGGGATAACGATCACACATCAATAATCAAGGCACTTATGTGGTGTAACTATCTAACAATTGTCTCATTTTATCATGTAAAAGGAATAAGCTTCCGATGTTTGTTTTAACAGTCCATCATTAAATGCAAAAATTAGTACGGCATCCAAATAGTTAAGCCTACAATGCTTTGTCCTGTTATCAAGCCATTTAAAGCATAGCCCCCAAAATGGATAATTTCTGTCGACTCGCTGCATATATCGACTGAGCCACAAAAGATATTACTTTCCTATATAAAATGAAATTCATTTTAAAGAGATGCACAGTTATTAAGAAAGTTAATGAAATGTTTGATATCTCCTTATTAATTGCATGTTGAATTATCTTGAAAATGTAATATGTATAATTAGGATGTGAGAGAAATTAAAGGATAATTTTGAAAATAAAATTTTAAACATGTATGAAAAATCATAAATGACACTTAGTTTGAATAATTAAAACCCCTCTAAAACGACTTTTATTTTGAATAGGAAAGAGTATAAGAATTGGTTTGAAACGTGACCAATAACTCATCGCGGAGTGCTGCATTTTTTTAGGTTTGAAACGTGACCAATAAGTCAACGTGGAGTGCTGCATTTTTTTATAAATAAATATTGCGTTAACCAAGAAACTAAATCAACGGTAAACTGAATTCAACTAGAAATTATACAAATAAGTATACTAAGAGAAGAAAATTAACTAATTATAACATCCCAAAATCTCATTAAAGATTTCATCTACTTTTTATGTTAGGAGAGAGACTGAATTATTGAAATTTTTTGACAATTAATACATATATAATCTAATTTATGAGCCTATCAAATAATTAGTATTTCCCTCTTCCTAGTTAGTAACACATGAAGAATCAAGGGACTACCTCTTCTTCTTCTTTTGTTTGACGACTCATCGAATTTGGGAAAAATTAGAGGTGTCAATGAACTCCTTATATTGCAAAACCACACACCACCTGTTTCCTAACTTTCCTTGTCTGAACATCGTTGAATTCTAAAGAGTATATATACTATTGATCATCTGTTAAGCTATAACATTATTCTTTATTAATTAAATTTTCTCTTTTCCAAAAAACTTACGAGAGTTTGTTAAAATTTACAATGGATCTACGGGTTCACACGAGAAGGAAAGTTAGACCATATACAAATCTAAGTGAAATTTCATCCTAAAATCAATTAGTGATAAGTGGAGTAGTTCACTAGACTTATATGTTAGTTTTCTTTTCTTTCTTTCTCCAATGTGAGAAAACTTTCACTCTTTATATTTAACACCCCCCCAACATGTGGGTTTAACACGTGATATAATCTATCATTTCGATGTATTAACGACTAACATAAGAGCAACCTACTCTAATACCATGTTAGGATTTACAATAGGCCTACGGGTCTACACGAGAAAAAAATTAAACCACATACAAGCCTAAGTGAGGTTTCATCTTAAAACCAATTGGTGATAAATAGAGTAACCTGCTAGATGTATATGTTAGTTTTCTTTTTTCTCTTTCTCCGATGTGGGATAGGAGTTTCTCTTTATATTTCAATAAAGTTCCTCTCTCTCCAAAAAAAAACAATAAATGGTAGAAGTGAATGTAGCTTTGTATAAAATTGTACGAGGCTTACCCTTCTTTGAGTTTTTAATGACACAATTCAGATATTGTTCCCAAGTACAAGTATAGCCATTATTAGGTATCATGTGTAATTTGACATAAATTTAAAAATAATTATAATTTAATTTCTAATATTATAAAGTATTTTAATAAATTTTAAGCCTTTATAATAAATAAAATCTCATAAAAGGTTATTTGGATTTAGTTGTCGGCTTGTTGCAGATATGAAATTTAGCAACTTTATGGAGGAATTATTTAGTTTATGGGATCCACATACCTGATTTGGAATATTGGACCACCTACTTAAGCCGGCCTGATTTGCCGGCGGATACATTAGGACCACCTACTTGAAGCCAGGAGTCGGGACTGTATTGTTGATGTCGATAGCGTGAGCCTTGTGGATAATTTTTGTGAGAAAACTTTGAGTCTTGGTTTCGTTTGACATGTTTATTCTTTTTTTCTTCATTTTCTAATGAAGTGAAGTTTCCCTTTTTTTTTTATAAAGGTTAGAGAGCATCTTATCATTAATTTAAAATGTTAAATAACAATTTCTGATTTAATTATAATACTTTATTTTTTAATCAAATTATCTTAATTAATAACTTACCAATTAAAACTTGTTAAATAACAATTTCAACGTTTTAATGAATGTATATAAATATAAACAATTAAATAACTTTAATTATAGTATTAGATTTTCTTTTCCTTTTGACGCTCACAT
The DNA here is from genome assembly GCA_027563825.1 of Erythroxylum mucronatum. Classification (NCBI taxonomy): domain Eukaryota; kingdom Viridiplantae; phylum Streptophyta; class Magnoliopsida; order Malpighiales; family Erythroxylaceae; genus Erythroxylum; species Erythroxylum mucronatum. Next base: position 28,730,420 of record JAOSBP010000008.1, read on the forward strand.
AAAACAATGTTTCTTTAATTATAGTATCAAAACTCACATAAAATATTTACCTCAGAAAATTGACCTTCTCATCCAAATTCAGCTTAAAGATTCATCTCATTTATCTACTTATCTGGAATTTTATTATTCCAGAACTATTATTATTATGTAATAACATATAATAAAACAGATATCAAATATATATTATCTATTTATCTTTGTATAACATGTTTTTTTTATTGCATACAGTGACAGGTAGTATTACACTGACATGATAAAAGGTGAACCTACATCGAGAGATAATTTAGGCCATGACTATAAAAAGATTCAAACTATGAGTTTTTTTTTTTTAGAAATAAAACATGAGTTATTATGATGAACTAGTTCACTCTAAAAATTAGATCCAAATAATCATATATAAACCACTGATAATCAAATATGTTTCAGAGTTATTTAAAGTTTAAATACCATAAGCACCAAAAAGAAAGTATAGTCCCCCGCTTTCTCTTGTTATTTATGGGGGCGAGATATTATTTATGTTAATTTAATATCTCACTTCATTTTTTCAAAACAATTAAACTAAGAATTTTTGGCATAAAATATGATAAACAAAGTTGTATTTCTCGTCTTAGAATAAAATTGAAATTTTATAAAGTTAATATGAAGATAAAAAAACTTAACCAATTAAATCGAATTATTTAAATATTATTTTTATTAATAATTTTTTAAAAAAAATTAGAAAGACAAAAGACATTTTAAGTACAATAAAAAAAAGTGAGTATTCTATTTTTAGATTAATTCTTAAAAATGGATATTGATTTGAAATATATATATAAGAGGGAATAAAATCCAGTTTTAAAATTTAAAAGAGTTAATTACTAAAAAAATCCTAAACTTTACATAATTTTATTATTATAGCCCGAATTTTAAAATGTAATAATTAAATATCTTAACTTTCAATTTTTCTCAAATATAGTCTGACTTTAGTATTTCCGTTAACAGAATTGACATGACAATTTACATTAATTATGTTATGGCAAATGTAGGATGTCATGTATTATGTTAAATCCACACCAAATTTTCATAAAATAAAATCAAACATAAAAACCCTATCGTACCCTTCTCTCCTCTTTTGCCATCCACCTAAAATTCTAAGTTAATTGATTTTGACAGTGGTTAAAGTTCCTTTTCTTGTTCGTTCACTCATTCCAAACACATATCTAATTTTCTTTGGTTTGAAAATTTTTTGTTTTCTTTTCTTTTACTAACTTATTTTCTCTCTCTAAAAAGTTCTAAGCCACAAAATAAGAAACATAAACGTTTATCAAAAAAGAGAAGAATGAAAGATAAAAACAACTTAACCTATGGCCTCGCCTTAATTTGTAAGGTACATATACGTTTTTGTACAGAGATTGATTTTCGGTTTAGATGGTTTCTTTTTTGGTTCATTCACTCCCTTCCTTTATATGTCTATCCTTGAGAGTGAATTAATAATAATTAATTTAATTTAATTATAATTTAAGGTAAAAATTGACTTACACCTAGCATCCTATGTGTGAAAGTCACGTTAGCTCTATTAACAGAGACATTAACGTCAGGCTATATTTTAAAAAAATTGAAAATTCAGGTATTTAATTACCACTTTTTAAAGTTCGAGTTATAATTGCAAAATTATGTAAAGTTTAAGAATTTTTTGATAATTAACCAATTTAAAAAATATGATAAAATAAACAAATTTACAAGATTAATAGGTATTATCTAGACCATCTCTTGGTATTTTTTTTAAAGTCTAGGTAAATGCAGTTTATTATATATGTCCATAGCAATGGTTGACTGAAAAACATATTTGTTGAAAGTTTTTCGAAAAGTGGAGTCCTAATTTTAGTAAAATTCCAATATACATCATTAATATATAACAAAATTCCAATAATCAATTAATCGTAGCAATAACAAGTTATTTAAAGGTTTATTGAAATTTAGAACTTTAATATGTATTAGTCGATGTTTTAAAAACTAAATCGAAAGTTAAACCTATGGGGAAACTGGGTCAAAATTTGATTCTGACTGCAGCGGAATATGTACAAAACTTTTTCGTAATTTTTGATTTCCCAAAAATCAAGTTCTGTTTAATATTGTAAAATGATTAACACAAATCATAATAAAGCGAAAACTTAATTCGTACCTTATTCTTAAGCTTGATCTTTATCTTGTCGTATCCCTCAAACCGTTTCCGAAATCGATCTGTCTCAACCAATGTAGTCACATAAATGTCCGACCTCTAACAGTATCTACATAATGAATTGAGAGAACTCTGTAACTTTTACAAAAAGGGTTAAGTAAGAAGTGTTGGCTCCATAGAGTTTAAGACTGTTTATAATAAGCTTCGAACGTTTTAGTAATTTAATTGAAATTTGGTTCAGCCGGATTCTGCTGAGGTTGAACGTCGTTGTTTTGGTCTATGGTCTGCGCGATTCTGGTTGTGAGATACCTGCAAAACAGATAACGGCGGGCCGGGAGTTGATTCCCGGTAAGCCCCTCCGACGCTCAAGTCAGTATTTTTGAGAGGTTTTGGTAGCTGAGAATGTAGAAGAACAGCTAGGGTTACAGTCTCATACCTCAATCCGGTAGGAATAGTACTTTATATATGCTGTAGATGCTAGGTTTACGTAGATCTTTGTGTTTGCATGGGAATCTAAGATCTGATGGGTCGAACGGGCCATAGACATGTGGAGATGGGCCTGGGCCTAGCACAGCCGACCCAACCATAAGCCCCCTACTCCTCGAGTCTAAGCCAAGGGAAGGGTCGAAGGAGTATATAAGTAGGAAACAGCATGCTTCATGGACTGCTCGTGCTAGGCCCGATCGGTTGATTATGACGTGATGCGACAGACCGAGCAGGAGCAACGTCTTGGCGGATCGGTAAAAGAAATGACGAAAACGGTCGATCGGCTGTAACGGTATGGCAAGTCGATCGAGCATAACGGCGAGGTCGGTCGATCGGGTGACTAGACTTAAATGGAGCTCTAGGCGTGATCATTACTGGCGGCTCGTGTTATCTGATAGGTTATCATGCACGTCCTTCTGGCTACTGTACAGCTGTCAAGTGCATCCTTTTACCTGCCGTATAGCCGTCAGGCGTGTCCTTTCAATTGGCGCGTCGTTGTACTTTTCAAGTAACCCTAACTTACTTCGACTCAGATTATGCCACGTGTTTGCGATGGTTCAGATGTTCACCACGCGTCAAGCATTGGTTGGAAAGTCCGTTCCGTTGATCTTCTATAAATATAAACTTTCTTATTTCGTTGATGTTTCTTCACGCTTATTTCATTCTCCGGTTTCCTTTGCACCTTCTTACTTTCAGTTTCCGGAGTTTTCTTTCCGTCGTCTTCAAATTTCCGACTTCCTTCACCAAACTAGGTACGTCCTTTCTCTCATCCTTTCATCCTATAAATTTTTGCTTTTGTAATCATGTCATTGACTAGCCCTAGAGACGAACTTAGATTTAGGGACGGAGCTGGTTCCTCCTCTTCGGTGGCCGAAAGGGCTTTAGAAACTGTTGGGTCGCCGGAGATAACAGCGGAAATGGTGGAGGCGCCGGAGGCCAGCGGAAATGTGGCGCCAGAGACAGTAACAACTGAGGAAGGTGGGGCGAGCACCTGGAAAGACGGGCAAGCCGTTGAGAGGCCACCAGCCGACCCATCAATGGTGACTGAGAGGGAACTGTCCCGATTGGCCGCTAAGAATAACATCCCCATCTCCTGGGGAGCTAGACTAGCCGGTAAGGGCAGGCGGATTCATAGCAATGGCAATGGCTACCTCGCGGTTTCAGAAGGGTTTTTCTCAGTTGGGGGTATGAGGCTGCCAT
>JAOSBP010000008.1:28758504-28782936 GCA_027563825.1 Erythroxylum mucronatum
ATTAATGCATGCTATTCATGACCAGTAACTTCCCAGAACTCTCCCATAGTGATAGGGGTTATGGAAGACCAAATGGTGTAGAAAATATAGATGATTTGTATGCATCTTGTATAAGACACAAGTAAAAAGAAAGGTTATTGCTTACACACACACTCTTTTTCTCTCTAACTCTCGCAAGAGTTCTTGTCTTTACTATTACAAAGAAAGAATTCTAGCCATCTCCTGGTGAGGTTTAATCCTCCTATCTTCATGTGGACTTTCATTAGAGACGTCTATATTGATCGTTGTGGTTTACAACAATCCAACGCGGAGAAGATTAAAGAACGAAGGAGATCGTCAGAAAGGTATGTAAACATCTTACATTTCATGCTTTTGTTTTCTATATCTATATGTACGAGTAGGTCTAATTTCTGAGGTTCCATTTTATTTTTCGCTGCGTATATTTGATATATATTATATATGAGATGCATGATCGAACCTTACAAGTTTGAACCAGTCCCATTGTTTTGATTATAAATCAGCCTACAGACCTCCAAATTGAGTGATTCCAATTGAAAATGAAACCTAATACATATTACTAAAAATATCTAAGGAAACCTAGACCTAATTCTGGATTAATGATATCAAAGTTTGAGATTGAAAGTGGTAACCTGATACTGCCTCTGTGTTGAAACAGATTGTGATATTTGGTACATTTTTCATGATTAGAAGTTGAAATGGCATGATTTTTGATGATATGGAAATTGGAGAATTAGGGATAGGGAAAAAATATCTAGAAGACCTCAAAGCCTAATTTGAACGTTTTCTATGTGAAAAGTAAGGAATAAGTGGAGGTATGGATTTTGGACATAGGTCATAACCGTGACTTATTATGCATGATCATGATATGGTGAATTAAATTTAGTGAGATAGTGTTTTGAAGAAATTGGGAAGTTAGAATGGGTAAAATATGGTTTTAAGTGACTTTTGAAGGTATAATTGAAAATGGAGAACAATAGGTTAGCTTACGGTAGCAAATAGAAATACAATTAGCGTACGTGTTACATGATTAAATACTAATCTCGAATTCAGTTAATTGAATTTATAGTGTTAATGTCTTATTTCCAAATTTGGAAATAAATGCCTAACTGAAATGTGCTTGCGTAGGTAAAGGAAAGGCACATAACGCGCGAGTGTGCTTGACGATAAAGTTGTTTAACGGTGAGTTCATTTTAAATGTATTTTATGAAAATGATTTCTATTCTATCGTGAAGTGAATATGGATTATAAGTTTTTTGTGAATGATGCTTTATAAGTGAATATTACTAGTATAATTTTATGTTTTCAGTAATATATGAATTGAAGTTTGAAAGTTAAATCTTATATGATTTGAGTTTATATTGAGATGATGTTATTGGTTGATAAAAAGGAAATGATTTTTAGCCTATATAGATAGGTTTTATACATTTTATTATACCGGTGTATAACAGTTAACCTAGTACAGGTAAGCGATGTAGAACCAGCTTCGTAACTAATAGTTAATCAGTTATGGGTAAGCAATGTAGAACCATCTCCGTAACTACTAGTATATAGCTAAGCAATGTAGAACCAACTCCGTAACTGGTGGTTGACCAGTTACAGGTAAGTGATACAGAACCAGCTTCGTAACTACCGATGTATAGTGGTTATCCTAGTATGAGTAAGTGATGTAGAACCAACTCTGTAACTAGTGGTTAACCAGTCACGGGTAAGCAATGCAGAACTAACTCCGTGACTTTATGCCTGTAGGTACCATATGGCGAAGAAGTTAGTGATAGGTTATATCGTGTAAGAAATTCATAACATTTTTAATGTCGCCACTATTTATTTGGGAAGCAATTTGAGAAATTTGACTTTTGCTAGTATATATGTTTCATATTAAATATTGAATTATACGAATTGAAATGAATTTGTTTTAGAGAGGTTCAAAATAGTTAAATATGATTTGAATAGAAATTCTAACACTCACTGAGCTTGTTTAGCTCACACTATCTTTTCTGTTTTTAAATGAAACCTCCTTGGTCCACGCTCAGGGGCTTTAACAGTAGGGAATCGTCCTCATGACTAGTCAACTTCGTCATTTGTTGTTGTGTAGGCATTTTTGACTTGTAAATGTTTTTGGGAGCATTTTCATTTTCCTTATATGTTTTGGACTATATTTTGTGAAAAGAGCACATGAATATGAATGTTTTTTTAAGTTAAATGCATGAATATGTTTGAGTTTATTTTTAAGATTATTAAAGTGATTGTTGAGATTGCTTGTGGATAGACTTAAAGTTAAAAATTTTGACATGATTATAGAAGTGTTTTTGAACTTTTACAGAGAATTGAAAATTTTGGGAAGGTCAAAATACTGTCGTTAAGCTGCCAAAATTTTTAATAAAAATGATTTTTAAAAACTCCATTGCTTATATCATTTTATGATGCATTAAAGCTTTTCTAATAAAAAGGAAATAGGTTTAGCTCTACGGGAACTTTTCAGTTGGATCAGATATCGATCGAAAGGTCACTGTGGGGTGTTGGGTAGGCCACCTAGTCATTTTAGGATAAAGGTTTGTCAGATACTCCTTAAGAAAGAGAATTTAGCATTTAAATTCTCAAAAGAAGAATCAAACAAAGAGGAAGAGACATGAACTAGTGAAAGCAATGAAGAAGGCATTAGTTTAGTCACTAAAAAAATTCAAGAAGTTCTTGAAGAGGAAATTCTCCCAAAAAGAAGGGGACTTCAAAAAAGATAAAAATAAGTTAAAAACATAAATTCTCTCATATTAATTGCTTTGAATGTAAAAAACCTAGTTATATAAAGTCACAATATCCTTAACCCAAAGATAAGGAGAAGTGTGAGAGAAACAATAAGAAAGAGAAGAAGGACAAGAAGAAAGCACTTAAAGCATTAACTTATGTTAACTTAGTACAGGTAAGCGATGTAGAACCAGCTCCGTAACTAGTAGTTAATCAGTTATGAGTAAGCGATGTAGAATCATCTCCGTAACTACTAGCATATAGGTAAGCAATGTAGAACTAGCTCCGTAACTGGTGGTTGACCAGTTACGGGTAAGTGATACAGAACTAGCTTCGTAACTACCAATGTATAGTGGTTATCTTATTGCAGGTAAGTGATGTAGAACCAACTCTATAACTAGTGGTTAACCAATCGCGGGTAAGCAATGCAGAACTAGCTCCGTGACTTTATGCCCGTGGGTACCATATGGCGAAGAAGTTAGGGATGGGTTATATCGTGTAAGAAATTCATGACATTTTTAATGTCGCCACTATTTATTTGAAAAGAAATTTGAGAAACTTGATTTTTGGAAGTATATATGTTTCATATTAAATATTGCATTATACGAATTGAGATGAATTTGTTTTAGAGAAGTTCAAAATAGTTAAATATGATTTGAATTTCTTAGCGATCATTGAGCTTGTTCAGCTCAGACTCTCTTTTCTATTTTTAAATGAAACCTCTTTGGTGCACGCTTAGGGGCTTCAACAGTAGGGACTCCTCCTCACGACTAGTCAACTTTTTCACATGTTGTTATGTAGGCATTTTTGACTTGTAACTATTTTTGGGAACATTTGCATTTTCCTTATATGTTTGGACTATATTTTGTGTAAAGAACGCATGTATATGAATGTTTTAAGTTAAATGCATGAATATGTCTGAGTTTATTTTTAAGATTATTGAAGTGATTGTTGAGATTGCTCTTGAATGGACTTAAAGTCAAATTTTCGTAGTGGAAATTTTGAGATGATTATAGAAGTGTTTTTAAACTTTTACAGAGATTTTAAAATTTTGGAAAGGTCAAAATACTATCGTTATTCTGCCAAAATTTTTAATAAAAATGATTTTAAAAAACTCCATTGCTTATATCTTTTTATGATGCATTAAAGCTTTTCGATTAAAAAGGAAATAGGCTTAGCTCCACGGGAACTTTCCAGTTGGATCGAATATCGATTGAAAGGTCACCGTTGGGTGTTGGGTAGGCTACCTAGTCATTTTAGAATAAAGGTTTGTCAAATGCTCCTTAAGAAAAAGAATTTCGCATTTAAATTCTCAAAAGAAGAATCAAATGAAGAGGAAGAGACATGAACTAGTGAAAGCAATGAAGAAGACATTAGTATAGTCACTAAAAAAATTCAAGAAGTTCTTGAAGAAGAAATTCTTCAAAAAGAAGGGGACTTTAAGGAAGGTAAAAATAAGTTAAAACATAAATTCTCTTATATTAATTGCTTTGGATGTAAAAAACCTAGTTATATAATGTCACAATATCCTCAACTCAAAGATAATGAGAAGTGTGAGAGAAACAATAAGAAAGAGAAGAAGGACAAGAAGAAAGCATTTAAAGCATCAACATAGGATGACACAAGTGAATTTGAAAGTGAGCATTTGAAAGACCAGATAAATCATATGTGCTTTACTGTTATGGATGATAATGAGGTAACATCTAATCTTAACTTATGTGATAGTGATATTAAATTAATTTATGACGAATAAGTTGAAAGTTTACAAATCATAAGTAAGAAAAGGAAGAAATTGTTTTCCAAACTCAAGGAAGTTTAAGAAGGAGTTAGATGAATACATGAGTGAGAATGAAAAGATGAAAATGAATTTCAAAGCATTAAAGCATCAAAAAATGCAATTATTGATAATAATCATGACTTAGATGCATTAAGACATGAGAATGAAATATTGAAAAAGCAGGTAGATTCCATTAAGGACTCTTTGTCCAAGTTTATCAAAAGGAGTGAAAAAATAGAAAACATGCCAAGAGCTCAAAAGAATTCCAATGATAGGTAGGGAATAAAATATAAATATATAAGTGAAGGCAATTCTAAAACTATATTTGTTAACAAAAAATATTTGCATAGTAAAGAACCATTGTTTAATGTTACAATTAAGCATAAAGTTTTCATATCCAAACATGTGTGTGTACATTACACATCCACTAGGACAAATCCTACAAGCAAGTATCATGCTATTATATATAGCTCACAACCTAGGCATGGAGTTTAATACTATCAAGGAAAGAATAGGCATAAGTTCTATGATAACATACAACTTCACTCACTCCTTTTTAACCCTCAAAGAAGTATACATCAAGTTTTCATTCATAGTAGGCATCACACATATAATCATAAGACATTTCACTATCCTAGGAGAACATTCAACAACTTTAATGTCCACAAGAAGATTCTATATTATGCATACATATTAAGAGGTCCAAGAAATGCATATAAGTATCATCATCAGCATGTCATTTTTATGGTCAATGTAGACATGTAGATATATTTTATTTTTTAAAAGAAATAATGTCAAGCAAATCCTTGAAAGTATGGGTTGAAAAGAAGAAGAAACCTAATAACCAAGGAACAAAGCTTATTTGGGTTCCTAAAACACATTGATTATCTTGGTTTGTAAGCCTATTAAAAAAGAAAGAGCAAAGGCTATGTAGCAAAGATAGTAGTTATTAAATTGAGTATTATTAAAATGTTTATGTATTTTATCATGATGAATCTAACCTTCTTACCTCCAAGAAAGTCTAGAAGATGTTGTAGGTTATGGAGAATTTAGCCACCAAACATTTCAAAAGAGACACTTTTTGAACTAAGCAAGAGAGATAAGAAGGATAAGAAGCCTCCTATGGATTGTAAACTCAAAAAGAATCTCCATTCAAATGCCTCATAAGTAATGTTCAATTTGAGGTAACTATTAGTTTATAATTTATAATTATGTGATAATTTACTTTAAAATGTCAACTTGTGTATAAATCCTTAGTGATGATTGTTTGTGTTTGAATTATGAGTAAGGTGTTTAATAATTGTTTTTAAAGTGTGAACCTTAGTACCTAGAATTAAAGACTATATGCAAAAGGAGGTCATTATTTTCTTAATTAAAAGTTATCTTTTCAAATTATTACCTTACAGTTAAATTGTAAAATGAGTAATGGTTATTTCCTTTTTAATTATATCCCTACAATTTTGTTCAATTTTAGTATTTTGACACTTTTTCATGTTTCTATTTTCTGGGGACTTTATAAATTACATATTCTTTTATGAAATTAATTGTTGGATATTGCAATTATGCTTTTATTTTTTACAATCCCAACCTTTAATTTTGTTAAAACTTGCTTTTAATCCTTTAATTGAATCTTTCAACCTAAGCATAATACTGAAATTGAGGATTTTCAAAGTAGACACAATTAGGGATGTTTAATAAAAATTGACCTTTTGTTTTGATTCCTTAAATGCTTAATGACACTCTTTGTTGAGAAATTATGTCAATCTTAATTAAAAACATTTTTTTAAACCTAGTTAGCTTGATATATGACGCTTTACATTATGCATTTTTTGGTTAACTGATTTCTTTTTGATGATTCTAAAAAGGGAGAGAAATATTAATGATATGACATTTAGAGGGAATAATGATATTTAAGAGGGTTGATGACATTCAAGGGGAGTGATAAAATTTTGGGGGAGCGATTATTTAGTCATTTTTATATTTCTTACACTTTATGTGATATGCTTAAATTTATCTTTATGTATGAATATTTCTTTGATTTTGAATATTTCTTTTGTTCTTTATATTGAATTATGTTTTATGCATAAATTAATGGGGAAACTAATCACTATCTTGATACTTTCTGTTGCTTAATTTTATTATTGTTCTTAAATATTACAAATTTTTTTATCATCAAAAAGGGGAAGATTCTTGAACTAAGGAGCTTTTGATCAATGTTTTGATGATAAGAAAATATAATTACTACTAATGTGTTTATTGTTTTGATGAAAAGCAATATAAGAACAAAAATGAAGTCATGCACTTAAGAAGATATCTTATGAAGTTGATAAAGAGAAGTTGAAGTTTCCACCGTCGAAATGAATATCAAATCAAGAACAAAAGAAGATCAAGGCTTATCAAGGCTATTCTATATTAATTATAATCTCACTTTATTAATTTAACGCTCTAAAAGGTATAAACATTTTGTTTCACGTTAATGTACGGGTCTCATTGAAGATTTTGTTTTTAATATAAAATTCTCTCAATCTTTCAAACAAAATTTGGGGAACATTTTAATGAATCTAGAGCTTTTAATGCATACTACATATCGACTGACTAATGCCATGTATATAATAGTTGTAACAACTAGTTCTTGACTCTAATGGCTAGTTGGGGTCCCAAAATACTATATATAAGTGTTTTTTCATTGATTTTAGTATCAAGAACGTTTTGGATGTTGTATACACACATTTTAAAGAGCTTTTCAGTCATTTGAGTATCATTGTTCTTTATTTGTGTGAGTGACCCATTTAGGAGTTATCGAGTGATACAGTAAGGAAAATTAAGTTATGATACTTAGTTTGGCGAATATATTATTGTATTTGAGAGTGATCTAAGTGAGATTAAAATTCCTCTTCACTTTAGAAGATGATTGTGAAAAAGGATTTTTCTTTATCGAGAAAGATTATACAAAGGTTATTCGACCTTGAAAGAATAATTACATAGTCAAAGGTTGTTTGTTGAACTACTATAAATAAGTCTGCATAATATCTTTCCTTATCTTATTTAAATTATAGCTCAATTTTTTTTATTACTAAGTAATTTTCTTATCCTTTGTTGATTGTTATTAATTTAGTATAATGGTTAGAAAAATTATTGAATTTTATAAAAACTCAATTCACTCCCTCCCTCCTATGTGTCAATAGGGACTAACAGTGGTGACTTTCATCTTAACAACAAATTGGATGTTAATAAAAATTTTTGGTGTGTTGAATTAGGTTAGGGTTGGGTGATATAGGCTTTAGGCAAGCTTTGGACTGACTAAAACCTGATCAAATTTGAAGTTGGCCAGGATCATTTGGATTTTGAGCAGCCTATAATGGTTTTTGGTCTAGCTTAAACAACTACAAACTTGTCCTGACATAACCCATTGTTAACATTAGTGTTAATGTTGATTAAATTTTTTATTATATTAGCCTACTGGACTTAATGCTAATGTTAGTCAATTTTTATATCTTATTGGTCTAGTAGACTTGGTACTAGTATTAATTAAATTTTTTTATTACATTGACCCACTAGACTTAAGACTTACCACAAGCATTAAAAGAAATCTTATCTCATCATTCTATTAGATTCAATATTGTGTTGAATAATAATTAATATTAGCATATTATTTTTATAAAATATAAATAATTTATTATTAAGTTAAAATTATGTATAAATAATAAATAAAAATAAATATATTTGGATAAAATTATTATAACATATTAATCATGTTATTTATTAGTATTATTATATAATGAAATAAGATTTGTATAAAATAATTAATTTAATATCATTTTAAATGTATTAAAAATATAAATTTTTATTATATATAAATAAAAAAACTTTCTTAAGCTCGACAGCCTAATCCCAATTAAGATTTCGTTGGACTCTAATTTCTTATCGAAATATTTTAGAACTGATCTATATCGATCTTTTTTACCCTTAAATCTTTTAAAGAAAGATGTATATTAAAATTTTTATCAAAATTTTTAACATAAATTATTATATTATTAACTATTATGCTATTATATATGCAAATAATTACATGAAGATTTTATTGAAACAATTTGATAAATTCTTAACAGAAGGTTTTTTTCAAAATTTTTAACAATTTAAAATAATAGGAGTCATTTAAAAAATAAATAAAATCATAAGAAAAATTTGTACCACAATTATAATTAGAAGTAAACAATTTGTCAACCAAGTTAGCAGAAAAGAAAACAAAACTAAAGAGTAAAGAATCGTAAACAAAAGATCCTCACAAGCAATGAGACGTTAATGGGCTCAGTTTCATAATCAATTTAAGATCTTTATCAATGTAACTGGAATTACATTGTATACTGTGAGTACTATGGCTAGACGGAAAAACGATTTTAGGAAATAAACGAGACAAGACATATTATTTATATGCAGCATCTGGATCTGAATTGGATATACTGAAATGGGATTCCTGAAGAACATTCGTACCTGGTTGTGGGCTCTTGGTGGTTGAATGATTTGGTCGCACCGCAAAAGACTTAATGGAGAAGATAGAACTTGGGTATGTATATATATTCAATCTTTTTGCATTAGGCCTTGCACCTCTTAATCAAGCTTGGAGTAGGTTCTGCACTTCCCACAGACGAATGTTCAATCACTCTGAAATTAAATAAGAGCATGACTACTTGGCAAAACGATAAGAACAAAAAAGGATAGAAGATTTGACAACGTAATTGGTGGAAGATGGAAGGAAACAATGCAATCTGGCCTTTTCATTAATGACACAGATTTTGATTTCCATTTCTTTATATGATTGATGACAGATTTCTTTCCCATAAAATGGGACACCTTCCTACCCTATTTTTATTTGATTTCTTAGCTGGACCTCAAACGGTGATTCTAATTGCCGTTGCTTCTTCATGGTATTGTTGGCTGGTTAGGGAAAAAGGAACAGCAAGCTTTGGATAGAGTTGTACACTATGAGTTTCCATCTCCAGAAGAGTCTGTCAGTTTGAATAAAATGACTCCCTTTTGGCCATATGACTCCATATCTCTGTTTTCTATACTTGTGTATGTGTAATCATACAAGTGTTGGCGTTGGCTTAGATTAACTTAGCTTAGCTTAGCCCCAAGGTATGGTAATCTTCAGAAGGTCACCATGTTGTGCTGTGCTGAAGCTTTTATGAGTGTAGCCAAATTAATCATTGGAAAGATGGCAAATTTATGAATCTAATCAACATCCCAAAAAAAAAAAAAAAGGGGAGACTCATCAAGTCAGTCTTGGATAAAAGCTGGCACAAGTACTAGGTAATACCAACCCGTCCTGAAACAGTCAACTATCAAAGAAGATGCACTAATTTTGGTGCCATGGAACCTGAATTTTCTCATCCAAACCAACGATGTCAATATAATGATTGAGAAGTGTTGCTGTAGATGAGGAATAAATAAAAAAAATACAAGTAATCGCACTATTTAGCAAAATATCTAGTGAACTTAACCTAACACAAGGGTGGACTTCATGCCACAATTGAGATCGCCCTTGCAAAATGGCTAGGATATAACTTGCTTCTTGCATACAATGTTGAGCTTCAAATCTGTACATCAGGGAGGTTTCCTTCCTACACTTTGTTCATATCAACAATATGACGTTTCACATCATCTGTATATTATTGATGTAATGATTGAATTCGTTGGCAACTAATGAAAGCCACTTGAATGAAGTGCCAAAAAACAGCTCCCAAAACCATAGATCTAATGCAAGTACTGATGAAAAGATGAGCAATGCCAATGTCTGGTAGCGGTTCAATGGCCAACCTGAAACTTTGGCTATTGTTTTCAGAAAAGGAAGGGAACTGGTGTTCAATACTCGGTTCTTTATAGACCATGCTGTCACCCACTGCACACGAGATGGGACTAAATCAAACTCCTCCCGCAAACGCCTTCCCAAGTCTGGCATGTGGCCACCGCCGTATAATATGGCAACTGTATTGTGACCGTCATCAATTGCTCTTTGAAGTGCTTCGGTAGCAGCTCTGTTTCTTTCACCAATGATAACTGATTGCTCTTCTATATCCGCAGTCTCCTGTGTGAACCTTTAAAATATACCTTCATTCAGTCCCTTAACTAATGGACACATTCATAGAAGATAACAATTGCTTCTTTGTTTATCATCACACAACATATTTCTTAGTTGGCACGTTAAGAAGGATAAATGGCTAAACCAGAATTTGAACCTAGTGGCAGGAGGCTTCTAAAATTCCTCCATCATTTAGCAGTTAGGTGATTGATGACTGTGTGTACAGATCTGTGATCCTTTTTCTTATTCCCCATTCTCCAGGTAATGATTGTGCTATATTCGTAATTCATGAGTTGTCAAACATGGTATTCATCTGTGACCAAAAATTGCCTCAGCTATAAGAGGAAACCAAGAGTACAAATAGACCTAAAGACAAGAATGTTAATGTCTGGCTTAAAATCAACCAAGAATTGCAGTTAGCACGGTGTGTACATTCTGTTCTTACTCGGTTCATTTATTTCTCAGTTTTACCTAGGCTAGACACATCATCATGGAAAAAGGTCCTAAAATCAAGCTATAATCCAATGGCATATCTGCACCTTTACTTGTATACCTTATTATAAACAGGACACCAAGTAATTCCCGTCAGAAGTCTATAACAGTGATGTTTCTTTCCCCAGAAATAGGTATAAGAAAACAACTCCAGAATTGACCAAGTAATCTCATCGCAGCACAGAGCTAATCAAGGTTCATATCATATAAGAAAAGCAGACTAGTGGAGAGCACCTACTCAGATGTAAGGCGCCTTGCCAGGAAAACCTTCATTGCAGCACCAAAGTCAAGCCTAGACAGTGCTTCTAGCTCTGGATATTCTGAGGCTTGAAGTCCCACATCACAAACGGATCCAATGATGAAAAGGCCTACAAGTGGCATAGGAAGTACTCTAGAAGCCCATAGAAGTTTCGATCTCCAAGGACCAAGGTCTTCCCTGACCGAACTAGTTTGCATCAAGGCTTTTGTTGACTTAAGTGTCATATCTCTAGCAAATGTGAAGAAACTTTCACCCTTTTCGAGCTGTAAATTTTGTTATACAACATCAGATCTAGAAGCTGATCTTTCATAAACTCCATGCCATAAAATGTCGAAGAATGTATTCAAATGATACCAAAAGAGCCATGTATAAAGGGTTGAGTTTAAAACCACTAGTAGCTAAGAATCATTTGGAACAGCTTTATGTGGGAAGAACTAAGAAAAGAACAAGAGCTTTCTTGCAACATAGCTTCCAAAATTGTCAAACAGGAAACCTCCTTGCAAAAGTCCCATGCATTTCTGACAGGACCTCATCTTTCTTGGAAGAGCACAAGACCGCAAATCCAACTGATACGTTGATGACCAAATCAAACATGAAAGGAAGAAAATTTTGCGCATAACATCAATTTCCTGCAAAAGGGACAGCCAATCTAACCTGAAGCAGCTGGAAAGTCTCATAGTCAAGATCAGCGTGATACCAGTTGTCAGCCTGGTAATCGAGGCAGTCCAACTGGAAATCAAGCATTAGAATTCTAGCCATTTGTCGCTGAATAAATCCTATGATGCTAAATCCCTTGGTGCGCGAACCCTTCAGTTTCTTTGCAGCAGCAGGGTTTCTTCTATTCTCTAGGCTCTCCCTACTCGTGACCATCTCATAAAGTACAGAGTCATAATTGTCAAGCTCCTTCTGCAGAGTCTCAAAGTACCTGCACGCGAAAGTCAAGACAGAAGATAGGAAAAAGAAAAAAGACTCATGAACGCGTTTCCTCGTAAATCTAAAATTCATGAGATCACAACGTCAGATCAAACACGTACAAATTTTAGCAAAATCCCAAAGAAAACACACCAAAGCTAAGGTTTTAACAGTAATAAATCAATCGATAATTCCATAATAATTAAAAGGAGAAACAAATTAAAGAAAGAAAGAGCATACTCTTTATCCGCAATGTGAATGGTTGAAACCAAATCAACCTGCATAATTAAATCAATATTTTTAAAACCAGGTAAGTGAGAGAATCAAAACTGAGGCAAACCCAGTTGAGAGTACCCTTAGGAAAGGCTTGAGAAGTGACCAAGGGAATCTCTTTCTATAACTAACAACAGCGGTCTGCAACTCGGCCCCGCTATTGCCAGAACCTATCTTGAACCTCATAAAATCAGCAATCGAATTATTCTGCAAGAAATGAGAGGCCGAAACATCTTCGTCTAGGAGGGTGTTGTTGGTAGAGAAAGAAAAGGCTTTTGCAGAGCAGCGGAGAGAAGAAGATGAAATTGATGGTCTTGGGAAGATGGGGTTGAGTTTAGTTTTAAATTGGATAAGCCCAAGAGAAGATGATGAAGAATTGGTCCTTGAAGTTGAAGCGAGAGAAGAAGTAGAAGAGAGTATTGACACCATAATTACAGTTACACAGTCGATGGTGTGCTTGGGTAGCCAGAAAAATTTGGCCGTTGAAAGAGCAAGCCTCTCTGGTTCTGGTTAGTTGGGCTCATATCATATCATGCACACGGACGCTTCATCTCATGTACTAAAAAAATCTCTTTTAATTTAAAATAAATACTTTATTTCGACAGCTTTCTAATAATTGTCAGGATCCCATCTTTAGCTTGCACGCAAAGGTGAAGATGAGACATGGACATGGTGACGGAGATTCCTAACAAGATAGAAATTGCTCAATCCATGCACCATGAAGATAGGAAAACAATTGGCTTGTGATTCAGATTTCACAATTGGAAAAGAACCGTGCATTTGATACAAACGCCATGACAAGATTAAACAAACAGACAAACCTTTTCATTCTTTCGTAATTGAGTTGGATCATAGTAGGTTCTTGTACTCTTCAACATGTTGATTGAGATGTTACTCAAACAACAAGAATAATTTCTTTTGTAGATTTGGTTCAAATTTTAACTTATAATCCATTTAAAGAAATTTCTATTTTGGTACAATTAAATAAATGAATGAATCAGAGGGGAAAAAAAAATCAACGAAAAAGGCCCTCAGTAGAAGTAGTACATACGCAAACTCTCAAATTGGGAAATGGAAAATTAACGAAGAATGATGAATTCCTTACTAGTCTGCTACGCTATTGATATCTTCTTGGTTACCCTACCGCGAGATCAACCGAATGCCTGCTTCCAGATCCTGTAAGGTTATTGTACACAACTCTTCAGTATTTACACAGTCAAAATGGAGCCTGAGGTCCAAATTTTCTCTAGCATTAGACAGCATTGTATCAACCATTCCACCATTCATCTCCCTACGCTGCTTTTCAGTTGTTTCTCTTTCTATCAGTGTCGCAACAACATCTGAACTGCATGAAGAATGTAGCTTAAATCCATAGAGTAAACCATCCTCTTCTTGACTATTCATCTTGATGTGAACAATCTTTGCCAAATCTTCTGCAGTAAAATCATTGAAATGAAAAAATTTAGTCACCCTTCTGCAGAAACCTTCATTGGATGCTATCACTCTCTTCATTGGCTCACTATACCCCGCAAATATCACTACAATTTTTCCACTATCCATAACCGACATGATCTCTTCTAAAGCTTCTATCCCGTAGTCCTTATCATCTGCTTTTTGGGTCGGAATAAGCTGATATGCTTCATCTACAAAAAGAATCCCCCCTTCTGCTTCTTTAATCTGTCAAAAGAAAACCAATATCGGGTTCCCAATAATAGGATAAATATTGATTCCAAATGTTGTCCTTACCTTCCTCCTAGTCTTAGGCCCAGTATGACCAACAAATTCACCAACTAAATCCGTGCGTTGCACTTCCGTCACCCGATCAGTAGGCAGAATTCCCACCATATGGAGTAGCCTTCCAAGTATACGCGCTACCATGGTTTTCCCTGTAGAAAAAGAAAAACAATCTGGCTATCAGAATAAACAAATAGAACCAATATGAGAAACTGCAAAGTGATTAAGGAGGATCAAATTCTACTTGTGCCATATTTAAATTTAAAATTTGGATAGATCTGCACTATATCTTTTCTAGACCAGAATTTTAAGTCTTTTGATCAATTAATTGAATCTTTCCAATTTGTATGAAGTATTAAACATTTTGTTTATAACAGGAGACAGATTATGAACTAGCATAAAAGAGGAAGCAATGTCTCTACTTTTTCTTATACTTCTCACATAAGTTTCTCTAATATGGTTAGAACTTGTATCAAAAACAAATTGAAAAACTGCAAGTTACCAATCCTCTATTCGAAAAAGCCCAGACTAAACAACTACAAAACCTACTGAGCCAAATAGAATCAAAAATAAAATGTACATATGATTATACATAAATGAATTTATGTTCTGCGTCCAGGTAAGTCTAAAGATAGATGAACTGTCACTCAGAAAAGGGCACAACAGAGTGGTTAATGGCTTTTCTTCCTTTTCTAGTTTCTTCCCTTTAATGCAGCCGTGTTTACAAAGACTATGACAATCAAATCAAATTCACATTACCTGTCCCAGGATTTCCTAGAAAGGCCATATGTGGAGGTCTTCTTACTCCAACTCTCAATCCAAGGGCTCTGCGTCTCTCATCCAAAAGCATCCCCTTTGCCCATTTCCTTAGCTGTAACTTGAGCTCATGCAACCCAACGACCCCAGACAGTGCAGTTTCAAGTTCTTCCATCTTAGCTTCTGCTTGACTGCATGCTTCAAGTGCTCTTCTTTTCCTCTGGTCTTCAGAATGCCAGAGCAATAATTCACGTAACTCCACTCTTTCTGGACCTTGTGCAAGATGATCCAGAGGAGTCATCCTCTCCTGCCAATCCAATGTTATATATCTAAATCCACAAGATAGAAAGAAATAAAACTAATGTAATAATCCTCAACAAATAAAAATGTGAACTACATTATCCTTTGCACTGCAATCAGCATTATACTCGAGCAAAGTTTTGACAGTAGAGCAGTCTTCTGCCCTGATAGAGTACCAAACAGCAAGGTGTAATGGTGTCATTCCATTCTGAATATATGCAACCAAAAACAAACGGAGCAGAATGAGAAAAATCATTTCCATACTCTCCATTGTTAATTGAACTCAACAGAAAATGAGTAAAGAATTGCTAAGGAAACTCACATTTGCTTTAGCTTCAACAAATGCACCATGAGATAACAGCAACTGCACAGCCTCATTGCATCCGTTCTTAGCTGCCATGTGCAATGGAGTTTCTCCATACTGCAACATTCAGTCCATCAACTCCCACAATCAAAGACAAGAATTAACAAAAGTGGATTAGATATTCAAGAGTGAATAAACACCACTTGTTATAGAAGTGCACATAAAATGCAAACTATGCTTACCATATTCTTAGCTTCCAGTTCAAGTTTTTCTGCTCCTTGCCAATTGAGCAAATATTTAATTATTTCAACCTTATTGTTACCAGCAGAAACATGAAGTGGAGTTTGGGCCATCTGCAGTTAAAACAATAAAATAAAACATCAAATAGAAAAAGGAAAATTAAATGAGGAAGCACACACACTCAATTGTGCATTTGATTCTAAACCTAGTGCAGTTGAGTTACAAGGATAGTTGCACAACAATTGAAGGGCAAAGTTCAACCACTTATAAACATGGATCAAGTTGAGTCAAAGCCATAAAAGCATACACATTACAAAATCTACAAAAAGAGTCATGTATGCTGAATGATGCCAGCACTGAAATATAAGAAAATGTCAATTAAGTTAAAAATCAATATATCTCAGCTCTTTACTGTTAATGGTTATGACATTTTGATGATTGGCTGGTGTAGTTGCCCTAAGCCAATATGGCATTCCAGCTATGAACTTAACCCCTAAAAGTAACTCCTCTGCACCCGAATCCATTTCTAAGACATGAGAGATTCATCATCTTTCTTCTCATTACTCATAACAATCAAGTAAAGGAAATTAAGGTTGGAACAGTTATCAGTATCAGTGTACTGCACCCAAGAATATACTGAAGCCATAATTCACGGCTTCTGCTGCATCAAGCTTGTCCTAAAGCCTATCCGCAGTCTCCGCATTGCAAGCAATTATTAACCCCTTTGACACGACACCCTTATCAACCAAGTAATGCAGACCACATAACCAGAATCCAGACAGCCTTCTCCAGAATACAACAGATAAGATCCCATTAGCAAGGGTTTAATAAGTACAAGGTTTGGAAAAGTATGCTAAAATCTTGATGGCCTAGAAGAGAACAAAGTCACCCATCTCCATACAATTATCTGTACCCTAGATCTGGCTTCATCATCCCTGATCGCGTCAACATAACCATTTCTCAATTCCTTGTCCTTTGAAGTACAGGCCTCACTACGCCTATCTCAACGAAAGTTATCAACCGCATCCTGAAATTAATATTTGAAAAAGACAAAAGCTTTATCTTGCTGGGCTTGGAAAAGGTTGCGGAATTTTCGCAACGAAAGCAACGAAGTAAACGGAGGTCAAACAAGTAAACCATGCGGATCTATATTCAACCAACGACAACCCAGAAATCCAATCAACGAATAAACAAAAAATATAAAAAGCCATTAAATTCCAGCAGAAACCTAAAAAGCATAATCTTTACGACTGATCGCAACAAGTATCCGTCACCAATTAGGAACAGGAAACGAAAAGAAAAACCCACATGGAAGAATGATTAGACGTGAAAATGCGCACATCGTTAATGCAAAAAATAATCAGCAAGAAATGGGGGAATCATACGACAGGGTTTCGTTCATTAAGAAGAGAAGCGTTGTCACGGAGCAACTTTTGGAAGCCAGAAAGATCTCCGGACTGGGCACAGCCGTGAACGGTGGCGGGCCTGGAGGATCTGGAGCGTCGGTCCTGATTAATAGGCCTCTGCATTGTCTGGGTTCTTTAAGAGAGAAAGGGAAAGGGAAGGCAGCGAAAGGAGAAGGAAGGTGTTCGTTTGGTGAATTTGTATGGCGGTGCAGACTAATGAGAGGAATAAATAAAGAAGCAAATCCCGAGTTTCATGTGTCCGAATCTTTGCATTCTATTTGTACGGCTGTTTCATAAAATAATTTGGCTTGCTTATATTTCTTTTTTTATGTTGTAATTAAAAAAAAAAAGGAGTTACCTTCTAGAACCCTGTGAATTCTAAATGCCCTTCCCAATTAGGAAACCATTTTATCATAACAAGATCTTTTGTCTATCAAGTGAATCTTATAAATTTCACATAAATAAACGTGGAGCTTGCATAAATGAATGACTGAGATTCACTAGGTACAATAAAAGACCATAAAAATTGAACAAAAAATTTGGACTCTATTTTACCTACCCTGTATCTTTCGTCCCAGGTGGCAAAATCACTTTCCACACCAAATTTCCTTCTTATAATTGCCTTTCATGAACTTTGTTATTGTAAAACTTTCCCATTTTTCTTTTCGTCTAACCATATTATTCAAAGCCTGAAGACGAAATCCATCTAGATCCTCTAGTTCCATCATCGTGGCATTAAAATACTCAAATGTCTTGTATTCTACTTAGCCACTCTTAGAGATGGGATTAGTACTTCCATAGGGAGAATGAAATCATGGCAATATATCAAAGTGAAAGGACTAATACCTATAGCAGCACTTTTAGAAGTCTGACATGCCCATAAAGTCTCAGATAATCCTATACCAATATCTAGGATTCTTCTCTAATTCTCTAAGATTTTAACGACTACTTTATTTGATGCTTCAGGATGTGCATTAGCTTAAGCGTAATAAGGAGTCGAATTCAATAATGTATGTCATAATTCAGGGAAAAATCTTTAACCTCCTGACTAATAAACATAGTCCTTTAGTCACTTATTATTGATTATGAAATTCCATATTGTTGAACTTGAATAGTTTGTTCCTTAATGAACTTCACTACAACATCTTGTTTAGCCTTTTTCATGGGTTGAGCCACCACGCATTTAGTAAAATAATATAGAGCCAACAAATTTAAATTATGTCCTTTAGAGGGAGGTGGGTATATTTTTCCAATACGGTTAATGACTTAACCCTTAAATGGCCATAGCTTAATTATTACATAATGTAACTTAAAGGCTTGAATTTACTTTTTTCTACTATACTTCTACCATTATTGGCACCCTTTTTGCATATGATATACAATCCTTTAATATTGAAGGCTAATAGTAACCATGATGCTTAATGAGCTACCTCATTTTAATTCTAAACTAATAAGCCCCACATTCCTCCTCTTGAGCTGTTTCATTATTGTTAATGCCTCAGGCATCCCTAGATATCTTAAAATAATTCCATCACTACCTTGCCAAAATAAGACTCCCCCAATCAGTACAAGGTAGAGTGCTTGTAATTTAATTTTATGAGGAGAGTGCTTGTAATTTAATTTTATGAGGCACCTCCTTACTAGAGTACTTCAAAAAATTTTAAATTTTGTCTCTCCAATCTTGAGGGACTTCTTTATCAACATTAAAAATTTATAAAGAAATCCCCCTTTTATAGATGGACAGACGAGATTTTTGTTGTATAATAACTGTAAGGCCCCAAAATATGCTCTAGTTGAAATGATACATGTTCATAAAAGTACATGTAAGATAGGAGCTAAAATTTGTGCTATGATTTGAATGTGAAAGGTGTATGACTTGAATTTTGGTATTGATGGACTATAGTTAGTAGATTGAATTTAAATGTAGATTTGGACTAGGAAAATTATCAAATGACAAGTTAAGCTGATACATAAAAATTAGTATGATTAAGCCTACGAAATTTTGACATTTGGTACCATTCAATGTGAGACATTTGGCAGCATAAGAGGAGGAAAAGTGGCATCATTCATTGTGTGACTAATGGCATGACATGTTGGAGACATGTCTAGCATAAATGGTGGGCAAATGGGCTTCATGCCTTGGTGTTACATGGCATGTTAAACTAGTGACACCTAGCTGGTGATAAAGCAAGGTAAGGTGGAAAGGTTCATTCTTCATCTTCTTTACTTCTCTCTATTGAAACTTGCTTAGTCCCTCTAACTTTTGGAATTTCTGCTAGACCTTGGGTTGTCATCACTTGAATGTTTGGTAAGCTACTGAATTTAGAAAAAGTTTATGTTAATTTTCTGTACTATTGTTATGCTAAGGCTGAAAGTTGCACATTAAACCTAGGTATGTGCTGGATGTTTGGAAGCTTGGATTAGTTAGAATCTTGGAGTTTAATTTATAGATTAGTAAGGTAAGGGAATTATAGACTTGGTATTCTATTATAACGTTAATTGTTTGATGTTTGAAATGAAGCAAGCATGTACTGATTAAAGAAAGAATTGAGGTTAGGTATGTGCTGGAAACTGGTTAGAAAGAGTAGATACACTGGACAGGTTTCAGTATTTTAGCTATATCATGCCCCGTAGGTATCCAAATTGGATGAATTTTAATTTAGATTAAACTTGAGACATATGTCTACAACTTTCTTGAAGAAGTCGAATTTTAATTCTGTCTCTAAGACTTTCAAAATTGGCATGAAATTGAGTCTTGTCTTAGGCTGTAGCACTACCAGGGAAAAAAATCATACCCTATTGTGATTGAATAAACTGTATTGATGTAGGCCGAATTAGACTAAGGTGTCTTCACCAAACTTGTAGCTTATTCTCTTAGCTTTAAATTGGTATAAAGTTTGTAATTTTTTAATACTGACATTGAGAGATATGAGTTGTATAACTTTGAGTAAATGATCATTGACTAGCCAAAATTTCAAATGTACTCAGTCTGTAGTATATTGAGTATAACTTCTGGAATAATAAATCAAATTTTATAAATATATTGTTCATTAGAAATTTAAGACATAGAAGAACATTTGTTTAGAAGAATACTTTGCTCAGAAGCCTCAGTTTCTATGTCAAAATAGCCATCTTAATTGATTTGAAAAAGATTGATTGGATGAAAGTGAAGGAGTCTGTTGGAATGTTATGAACTGGAGTATTTTTTTATTGAACATGCTTCGATATTTTGATTATATCTTGAATTGTAGATCTCCAAATGAGTTGGTTCTTAATTCATATTAAACTAGAGACATAAGGCCAAAGCTTTCCTAAAGTTAAAAAAAAATTACAATTTTGGTTTTAAAAATTTCAAAATCTGATTTTAAGTTGAGTTAAGAATTCTGTTGTAGCTTAAAAATAGTCAGAAATCTTTAAGTATAACTTTTAGTATACAAAACCAAATTGTATGATTTTGGTATCATTAGAAACCTAAGACAAAGATGAACAATTGTCTAGAAGAAAGTCTTACTTAAATACTCCATTTTCTTGATCTAAGTGATCATGCACAGTAGACCTGAAAGTCTGATTTGAAAACAAAGCTGGATTATGTCATTAAACATGCATGTTATATGATACATTCATACTAATCCTGATTTAGTTAAATGAAAAATATGGTAATATGAACTTATGTTTGATTGTATATAGAAGGGCAAGTAGAGCGATCACTTCCAGATATTGCCAAAACTTCAAGGCAATAACTTCCAGATTTACTTTGTTCTACTTGTTAAATTTGATTTATGCTGATTGTGTTCTAAATTCCGAACAATGATTGTCTGAGGCATTTGATGCAAGTTTATATCATTGGAAGTGCTACTTGCATGTGAATATGATTAACTACTTGCTTTGCACATAAAATGTCTTAAATGACTTTGTTTTGTTTTAAAACTGTTGAGTTCTAGTTATAGGTAAATAAGCATGCCTAGAAAGGTCTGCAGCTGCTCCTGTGACACTTTGGTGTCGAGACTTCTGTCTCTCCTATGACACTTTGCTGTTGAGACTTCGGTCTCTCCTGTATAAGTCCCGTTACCCGCTTCTGTAAATGGATTAGCAGTCATCTAATTTTGTATTCTAATATATGTTGATTATGACATAAACAAAATTGTTTTCTGATTCTGAAGGGTTTATACCCTCTTGTGATATTCAGTTCTGTTAATTATAAAATCTGTTCTGACATACATAATGTCTGATTTATTGTTAAAGCAATCTTTTAATGCATGTTTATGTTGTTACATGATTCAGTAAGAAGAGTTGTCACTTAATGTATAGATTAGTTATTACTCACTAAGTTATATGCTTAGTACGGAGGATTTGCCCCGTGAAAGTTTTGAGCGAAGATTATAAGACTGGGACAAGTCAACGATAATGTCCAAAGGAGATTGAGTTTTGTTTGTCAAAATGTATTTTTGAGTTTGTTTTTGGTCTTGTATCTGATGTATATCTTCAAAGAAATTTAATAATTGAACGACAGTAGTATAATAAGGTGATAAAGTTAAACTTTTGCACCTATACTCTCCTGCTACTTACCATAATAATAATAATTGAGAATCTCATATAATAAGTACTTTTTTAGCCTTGAGATCTACTAAAAGTTCTAACCGAATTATTAAGCCTGATTATTAGTATATGAGAAATGCATCTTGAGATAAAGAAGAGTTTCTATTTTGTTTGGTGAAGTAATGACTATCTTAACACTAGTTAATTTCTCTATGTTATAATTGTAAATTTTTAACTCCTAAGGTTTCCTTTCACAAGTAAACACTAAATACTCCCATCTTTCTGAATTTTTTTCATTGGGTGGCTTGCTAAGAAGTTAGCCAACACTTGACCCTTTACTGATTTTTTAGGATAATAAACTAGGTTAAAATCTATAAGTGTCATGAATCACTTTCCAATATTCCCCAAAATAACTAGTTTGTTCATGATATATTCCATCAAATCAATTTGCAAAACCACACAAACTTGACTTTTAAGTAAATAATGTCTTAATTTTGAGTAGGAAAAATACAACACCAAACATAATTTCATAATAGGGATATACCTTCTTTCTATTAGTGTCAAAATTCTATTTAAATAATAAATAGTCTACTTGTGACATGCCTCATTATTTTGGCTAGTAAGCACCCAATAGATTCCTCTATGGTAGAAATATATAATTTCAAAGGTATTCCCTTCCAAGGTAGCATCAAAATTGGAGGCTTAGTTAACATTACTTAATCTTATCAAATATTGCTTAATGCCTTTCTTACTAATGAAATTCTTTAGAATTTTTTAAACTTTAATGGATATGAGAATTCTTTCATTTCACTGGCCAAATTAACAATAAACCTTTTGACATAATTTAATTAGTCTAAATAACTTTAAAGTTCCATATTATTTTGAGGTGGTTACTTCTAGAATCGCCTTTATCTTATTTTTTTAATTCAATCCCTTTCTGATATATGAAAGATAGCATTCATAGCCCTCTAATAGGTGGCTCTAGAATTTTTTAGCCAAAAGACATCACAATCTATTCAAATGTTCACATTAATCTAAAACATTTGATGTTTGCTTTAGTGATATCATCATTAGTTATAAAAATCATATTATAGGCATAAACACATTCCATAAAGAAAACAAGAAATGTTTAGTCGTTGCATCAATTAAAGAATCGATAATTGACATCATATACACATATTGGGAATGATAACATTCAAATCCCTGATGGCAATATAAACTCTTAGCTTGCCTTTTTTTCTTTACCACAGGTACAACATTGGCTAAAAATTTAGTATATATGGCCAATCTAATAATACCATCCTTACTCAAGTTCTCAATCTCTTCTTTGATTTTTAACTCAACTTATTTGGACCAATATCTAGGAGGTTGATGGTAAAGAAAAAACCAATCTTTATAAGAAGCATAGGTTTTACCAACTTTCTACTTAATCTTGACATTTTAATATAATTCTAGGCAAAATAATCTTTAAATTCCTTTAGAAGTTTAACTAATTCCATTCTTATTTTTAGATCAATATTTGTAATAACAAACACACTCTGAGTTTCTCTTGACCTATTCAAATTTATTTCTTTGAGTGGTTCTTGATTTTAATTCCAAAGTCATCAATATTTATAGGTGAAAATTCCAAATCGTCTAACTGACCTTCATCCGTAATTGAGAATTCTTCTTCCTTAAAAACCAACTCGACATTCTCACACACTTCTAAATCTTCAGAATTCTCTATGATTTGAAACTTAATTTATGGGGTTGTAGCTACTATAGATTTTTTCTATGAAAGTCTATTCATCAGGTTCCTCTACAATTAAAACCTTCATTGGCCTATTAACAAGCACAATGACAGTCTTCTTCACCAGAATTTTTGTCTCTAGCCTTAACTTTTCTTCACCTTTATTTTTTGAACATTCTCCATAATATAATTTTGGAATTTAAACTGGTGTCACTTGATAATCATAGAATTTTGCATCTACTATATCCACTTTAGAATGAAAAGGTTAAGAATCAACCAAAACAATTTCCACCTCATTGCTTTTCACAAAAGCAAATGTTGTTGAAGATATGAAGGAATATACTAATTAGAATGGATCTAATCTCTCCCCAATGAAAGTTGATAACTTGCCTATGTGTCCACAATAAAGATAGCTACTAATGAAGACTTCCTTCTACTTTGACAATCACAGAAAGAATTCCTCGTGCCTTAGTAGTCTCCCTAGTAAATGCAACAACAGAAACCTCTGTCAGGATCAAATTTACATCATCTTTACATAAAAATTTTGTCATTTAAGTCGATATAATATTTACATTCGATCCATTATTAACCAAGCTTCTCGAGGTTGGCTGGCCATTAATATACAAAGGCCTTATATCTTGATTATCAACCAGTTTCTCTAAAACTACCTTCTCTAGAATTCTTGGATCCATAGCCATCATAGATACTTTTGTAGGGATAAGTCGCCTTGTATAGTGATGCAAGTCGCCTTGTTCCCTTTCGGTACTGACAAGTCGCCTTGTATACCCATGCAAGTCGCCTTGTGCGTGTACAGTACCGATAGTTTGTTAGAGTAGTGCCCTAAAGGCAATCCCCTTTAGCGCATTTTGTTCATA
>JAOSBP010000008.1:28783036-28793396 GCA_027563825.1 Erythroxylum mucronatum
TTCATTAGGTTCCTACAAGAGAGACGACCCGAGGTTGCATCCTATACTGTAATCCTTGGTATAAATTATTTTTGACCGGTTTCCAAGGATCGATCTTAGGATCGAACGATAAGCCGCGATCAACAATACAATTAAACACACAGTTATGCAGTAAATATCTTCTAAATAAACATCAATTTTATACAGTTTAGTACACGGTTTTGTTACAATATATGTCCCTTATATTTTTTGGTAATAAAAGGTAAATAAACATGTTTAACCATAAAAGTGTGTATATAAATGTGTGCAACACAAATACAAAATAACATAGTTTTCTATAAAGGCATATGTTAATCTGTGTACTCAATATTTATTCCTTCAAATTAACAAGAACATAGTTTAATGCACGACCATGCAATTCATAGTGTAGTGCTTAGGTGCGTACTAATATTTGTCCTTGATATTTAGTCTTTCCATTATTTTCACTTAGTAATGGAAAATTTACTTTTTACACTTGTTAGATTGTCTTAAGGAAACTTACAAAATTTTTACAAAATTGTCATATGAAATTTATTCAATATGTTATAGTTTGCATCAAGACATGGTATTTAATATCAAAGTTATGGTATTCTCATTTTAAGGTAAGCTTGTAATTTATCTATAATGGTTAGTGGTATTTTTTGAACGTAAATGTGGTATTAGATATATGAAGGTTTGGTATAATTTTAGTTGAGGCATGGAAATATTCGTACTAAGTGATGGTATTCCCATTTAAAAGTGAAGGTGTGACTAATGTATTATCAGTGGTGGTATTTTTTTCTACATAAGTGTTGTATTAGATGTATGGAGTAACAATATACTTTTAACTAAATCATGGTAAACTTTTAACTGAGTGATGCTATTCTCATTTTACGGTAAATGTGTCATTTATCAGTGATGGGTGGTGGTATTTTTTGAACATCTAAAGGTGATGAAATTCCCATTTAAAGGTGAACGCGTGACTTATATATTAACAATGATCGCATTTTTGTATATAGTTGTGGTATTGGATGTATGAAGCTTTGTTATAGTTTTAATTAAGACATGGTATCATAATATTAAAATGATGGTATTCTCATTTAAAGATAAAAATATGACTTATATACTATAGGAAGTGGTTTTCTTTAACATAAGTGTGTTATTAAACATATGAAGATATCATATAGTTTTAACGAAGCCATAGAATTCTTCATACTGAGTGATAATATTTCTATTTAAAGGTGAATGTGCCTGTTGCCGGTATTTTTTTAAAAAATAAGCATGGTATTAGATATGTTAAGCTTGGTAGAGTATTAACTAAGGCATGGTTACTTAATATTAATGTTATGGTATTCTTATTTTAAGGTGAACGTATCACTTACCTATAATGGGTGGTGGTAGAGTTTGAACATAAGTATAGTATTAGATATGTGAAGGGCTAGTATAGTTTCAACTAAGGCATGGTATTCTCCATACTGAGGTATGTTATTCCTATTTAAAGGTTAATATTTGACTTATCTATCATCAATATTGGTACTTTATATGAACCATAGGATTTTAATTTCTCGTATGGTTTTAATTAAGGCATGATATCTTAATATCAAAGTGATGATATTCTCATTTTAAGGTGAACGTGTGACTTATCTATTATAGGTGGTGGTATTTTTTTTACATAATCATGGTATTGGATGTAAGAATTTCTATAATTGTTTTTATTGAGCTAAGGTATTTTTCCTACTTAGAGATGGTACTCTCGTAGCATTTAAAGTATATCAATGAAGGTTTCTAAGGTTTGTATAAACCTATTCATCACAAATCAAGTAACCAAACTCAATCTTTAAAGGTAATACAAGTTAGTGCTTCATCTTTGTCTTATGTCATTGTAAGCTCAAAAGCTTACTATCTATTAAAAACAATGGTGCCACTATTCAAGATTAATAAAATGAAAGTGTAAACAAACTAACTATGGTCAAAAAAGAGTTCGTCATTATTTTGGAATAT
Source organism: Erythroxylum mucronatum (assembly GCA_027563825.1). NCBI lineage: Eukaryota > Viridiplantae > Streptophyta > Magnoliopsida > Malpighiales > Erythroxylaceae > Erythroxylum > Erythroxylum mucronatum. The sequence goes on from JAOSBP010000008.1 coordinate 28,785,035, forward strand.
AATTTTCTCAACTTCCAAGAATATGAAATTCTTAATTCTTTCAAATTTTTATGAAATAGTAATAGTATTAGAACAAATAATTTATTAAATTTGTTTTTTTTCCTTTTTCAATATAATAACAAGAAACTTGAATACAAACAAAGCTAGATAAAGGAATATGAGCAACAAGCAGTAGTAGAAAAAGAAGAAACATTGTAATATTACAATTTTATCCCTACACCTTTCCATTATAATACAATTAAATTGACTTAGGTGGCAAGTGGTTGTCCAAAGTTGGCCCAATATGGTTGGCTGCATAGTTGTCTCCTTAACCTTATTGTGAATATCATTGTCTCTATTTTTAAAGTTTGTTTCCTCTTTTCCTTCACTTCATTTGAATGTCTCTACTTGTTTCTTCATTTTGCCTTTTTCCTCCTCTATATTCCTCATTTGCTTCATCTATAAGAGTTCCTTTCTACACAATATTATAAGCACCTTAGCCTATGAAATTATTCTAAGAAAATCCATTGGTGGCTTATTTTAAATAAATGGACCCATTTTACTTTAAAGTTAGGTAGATCACTAACCTAAAACTACTAATATGATCTTCATGTGAAGCATCAATCCTAATAATAACACCCAATAAACTAGAATCCAATTTAATGGAGCTTTTTTTGCTTAAAGTTTTGGATATGGTATTGGAAAAAAAGCTTCAAAGTGGTAGGGAAAATAAGTAATCACTAATGTTAGCATCTAGTGGACCATGCTGGTTAATAAATGCAATAGCATAAACATAAGTAAAATATAAGCATTTTGACGAATTTTGTGGGTTTAAGTTAGTCAGCTACGAACTCACCTTCAAGCCATCATCAAGACATAGGCCACAACTAGTTAGTCCAGCTACAAATACTTTCTATTAGGATTACTATAAAAATTGGTCCTCACTTGTGGCCTGTAGTAAGGATCAAAAAGATCATGAAGAAATCTATTGATGATATACAATTATTGTCAATTTACTTAACATTACCTAAATGCATCACCTGCAAGTATACGAGGTTTTTGTAGTATATGGTGGAAACCTTAAGGTCATCATAAGGAAGTTTTTAACCATAACAACTTGATTAAAAACAAGAAATTAAAGAATCAATAGAGGTTATGAAATTATGAAATTAAACAAAAAGAATGAATTGCACAGAATTGATATAAACCTTTCAAAGATAACCTAAGGTTTACACTTCGATCCAATTTCAAGCCTAAAATCTTAAACTTCCCATTAATTTAATCTGTAGCTTTATTCTCTCTTCAATCAAATTAGAAATTATCAATTTAATGGTTCTCACATTCATAAACTAACAATTACTAACCGTTCGAAGTTACGAATTAAGCAATCCCTAGAACTTATATTTCTAATTCATTCTTAGGGTAATTGATTGTTTAGTTCCAATATGAAGTTTTATCTTTCGATTCTTCACTCAATATCTTAAGACTAATATGCGGCCAATCTATTAACCTAGCATTCAATATAACACAATCAATCTAGGCAAGATATATATTAATGGGAATTATTGAATTAACAAATTCAATTAAATCTAGATGCAAACCCTAGGTAAGAATAAAAGTGAAAATAATACTCATGTCAATTGAAATCAAACCAATAAATTCCATTGTATCAAGAAGAAATTGAAAAAAAATATGCAAACCCAAAAGAATAGAGAATAGAAGAACGTTTGAATGATGATTGGGAGTGAAACTCTCACTCACTTTCTCGAGCTTTCAATCAATGTTGATGATAAAACTCCATTGATTCTCCTTTTGTAGATCTCTTTCCATCCTGATACTTCTCTCCTCTTTCTAAACTCGACGTCATCTTTTAAAGATCATCATTAATTCAAAAAAAGTTGTAGCTCTACCTCCCAGGCTTCTAGCAAATCCCCCTTTGCTTAAAAAAAAATCCCTATATCTAATTTTATGGGCCAAAAACTAAGGGAAGGTCAAAATGGGCCAGGACAGATTTCATAATTCATTCTCATCCATTTTAGCCCCTCAAAAAGTGCTTTTAGGCCTCAAGTTTTACATAAGAATTTGGCCCAGGATGTTGGCTTGAATTTGAGCTTTTGAATAACCTCATTTGGATCTGATAAGCCTCAAATAAGTCCATGTAAAGCTCCAATGGTTAGTCTTCCAATTCTGCAGAAATAAGTTTTACTTTGAACAAACTATTGTTGGTCCAAACAAATTTGAATAGCTACATATCTAGGCTTCCTTTTAATCTTAAGATATCCTCTAAATTTTCTCTAATCTTTTTAAAGTCTTCTCCTCAAGTCCCTAAAGCTCAAGCTCAACACAAAAACCTAAGAACAAATAGATTAGAAAAAACTAAAAATTGAACAAAAACTATCTAAAGAATAACACAAAATGCATTATAACATCTACCCCACACTTAATGCTTTACTTGTCCCCAAGCAAAGTTAAAGGCAAAAAAAAAAAACAAACATAAAAGAATTTTATCAAGTTTAAAAATTATCAGATAAAATGAAGACGAACCTTTCAATAATTTCCACAATTATTCCTAAATCAAACAAAATTTATACTAACGAAATCCAATAACCCTTCTATGCATACCAAAAAATATCACTTCCTCCCAATATCTATCAAAAGTTTGATTATGGAAGTGTTTACACTCTTACATTCAATGAAAGTATATCTCCATAACCTTGCTTATTAATCAAATCTTTAACCAAAATCAGGCACAAATTAGAAGGTCTTTTTATTTGGTTGTAAATGAGGCTAGGATAAAGGTATGTCATTTGGAAAAATGAGTTACTCATTAGATACAAGAGCAATTTTAAGAATCACGAAATTAAGCATAACTACTATTACACAAATCCAAAACATTTTTTTCAAACATCTCCACCCTTTTAGTATAGTACCCTTTAATTTAAGGATCAGGTCCCTATCATATTATTTTCTTTCTTGCTTTTTTTTGAAACATTATTGCAAAAACCATGGCTAAGCTCATTGTCACCTAGTTGTGTGGAGCAAAAACTTTGTTTTCTTTTATACTTTTTTTATTTTACAAGAAAGGACTCACAATTGTAACAAAGGTACTCAATTTAAAAGAAATTTCAATGCCAAACAACATGGATAACCAAATTAACCCCACACTTTAATTTACACAAAGAATCAATCACTAAATTCCTTAAATTCTCTTATTCCTAATGGAAGGTCAAGCAAATTGAGAAAAAAAAATGATAAAATGGTTTATGGCTCATAATATTATGTAAAAGAAAGAACATGGGAAAAAGGCTCAAATTTTAAGTTAAGTGGTTAAACCTAGTTGCCTTAATCATTTTAATGCTCAATGGCAATCATATGATCTTGAAATGTATACCTAAGCAAGTTCTAGCAATATAACAATCAAGAATGTTCACTCAGATGAATAACCATTTGAAATTCAATCTTAAAGGCTCAAATTCTCATCAATTGTTTGAGGTAATGCCAAATAATGACCATCCAAATTGTTAATTAGTACTCATTCCATTTAATTGTCAGACTCTTGCTTCAAACACTTTTAAGGCCATCTATCAAGAATCTAATTAAAAACACTAAAGCATTAAACGATCTAAACATTAAATAGTTTGAAAAACAAGAAAAAAAAACCCTTGTAAACATTAAACAAAACAAGCTAAAAACAAAACCCGTACCCCACACTTTAAAATCACATTGTCCTCAATGTGATCATAAACAGTGGTACGTGTTGTTAGTCACACAAAATTAAATCCTTATCTACTTTCAATTTATTAAACAATGTAGTATATACCAAATAAGTGTCGATCCCATGAGAAAAGTTAATTTACTAATCTTGTTTATTAATTACAACACTTCTAAAAGAAACAATTACGTCCTAATAATTTTGCTCATATGAAAACTAACATCATCAACGCATAAACACATAATGTCCTTTTTAACCGCATAAGTAAGATACAACATCAAAACTTAATAAAATAAATTATAACAAATTTTTAGAACAAACACAAAATCCAATTTTATAATACAAGGTTATTTTGAGCACAATACATCAAGCTCTGTTATTTTACGAATTGAAAAGAAGTTTTACATATACAATGAAGCACATGTAAAGATTCATCCAATTATATTCACATATAAGATTAACCTCATTACTTGGAAAAAATAAAAAACTAAAATAATTATAATTACAGAAACCTATGAATTATGCTAAGCTAATGCGTAAATATAAAGAGGGGGCTTGTAGTTTTGGTGTTTAGAATGAATCAAATTAAATTTAGAAATATAAATAAATAAAATATAAATCTAACATAATATTTACAAGTGAATAAGCAAGTTTTAAATTTGAATTTAGTCACACAATTTCGATATATCCGAGATAGTTCGAGACATTTAGCAAATTAATTTTAAAAAACAACTAGCTAGTTTCTACTGTCTTCTTTTTACTCATAGAAATTGAACCAGCTCAATACGTCAAGCATAAAGAAGCACAATAAATAACTGAAATTTCTCAATATGTTAAGCATAAAGAAGAATCAAAATTTTGGCAATTGCATAAGTGTTAAATTCACCCTAAATTCATAAACAAGGAACGTAAGGGTTTTCGAAAAACTCATTGAATTTTTGTGTCATACAGACCTCAGGCCAGCCCAACGCTCGAAATAGGTAGGATTTTGCTCTCCTTTCACTCCCAACGCTCCTTACTACAATTCTCAACTTTAACCCGCCTTTGAAGAATGGCAACCCTCTCAAAGCTCTTAGCCTTCACTTATCTGCTTGCTTGTTATATTTTCCTTCCTACTATTGCCCTTTTATAGGCTAACGAGACACTCTAAGAGCCCATACGTTTCTGAATTGTTGATAAGCTTTCGCTGATTTACTCTTGTCAAATCCAATTCAAATAGATTTGGAGATTTCTTTTATCTTTCATAAAGGTGAAGTCAATGCTGGATGTGTTATCTTTTGCACATTTTTTCTCCTCTGGTTCTCTGCATTTTTGTGTTGATCGCTGGTTCTCCTTTACGTTGCTTTTTTTCTAGCTGTTGCTTGCGTTTTTTTCCTTGGTATGGTTGTGCATTTTGTTTTCTGCTCTTTGGACTATTCGTTGTCATTTTTGGCTTGGACTACTGTTTTGGAATTTTCTTCTTTGTGTTTGCATTTCGCCTTTTTCTCTATTGATGGATTGCGTCTCCACTGCTGTGTTATTTTGGATCATCTTTTAGCTGCCTACATTTTCTCTTTTAGCTGCTTGTGTTTGCGTTTTCTAGATTGCTCTATGCTATATAGTTTTTGCTATTCTCTGCTGGTGGTGCGTTTCACTCTTGCCTCTACACTACATTTTTTCTCCTTTGCATTGTTATCATTTAATCTACTTTACGTTTCTCCTTTGGATTCTTGCATTTTTATTGAGTTTTTTTCCTACTGTGCTGTCGTTTTATTCTCTCCTAGTTGCTGGCTCTGCTGTGTGTTTTGCTGCTTTTTATTTCTATTCCCTGGCCATGTCCTTTTGCTTCATTTTCCAGTTGTTGCTTATCCACACTACTATGTCGTTTTATGCTCTTTTGTTTTGGAATTTTGGTAGCCACTTTTTACTTTGTCATTGGATTTTATTCTAGATTTCTTTCCTTGAGTCCACCATGCCTACACAAAAATAAAATATTTAGTATTTAATCCTTTTTAGATAAAATATGAAACTAAACATCTTAAGTTATTAATTGTTGGTAGTTTACGAAAGATAACGGTCACTTTATATAACTCCCGTAACAGTTATTTGTCCTAACCTATAATTAAAAGGTGAAAAACAGATCATTCAACGAGGTTTTACAAAACAGAGAAAATACAAGTTTTTCTCTTCCATTTTTATCTCTCACGTGAAGCAATCATCAAAGTCTTAGAGTTTGAGACGTGAATTAATCGGGGACTCTAGTAGCCAACCGTAAAACGAAGACTAGCAAGCAACAAATCAATCCAGCACTTCCACATTTAGGTCAGTCCTTATAATTCTACAATTGGTATCAAAACCAAATTGCTTATTTCCTATTCTCGATGTCATAAGCATGATTAAAACATTCAATTAATCTGTTTAATTGAAATCTTTCTCTCGCAATATACATATATGTAATGTGTTTTTCCAACCAGTCTACCTTAGAGACAATGTCAATAATACAAACCCGAACCAAAATAATATGGGTAGAAGAAAAGACGAAAGTAAGTTTTTTAAAGCCACTTATACGTAGACTCGTTCTATCCTACCTCAAGCAACACAAAAAAATTTTGTACATACCCATGGAAACAGTTACTCATGGCTGTGCGTGTGAGTCATGCGCCACCTTATGAGTGGTGCTGATGGCGTGGTGGACGTCGTTTGTCTCCTTTACAACCAATCTATGTGATGACGGTGTTGAAATGGGAGGCTTGTGACGACTTTTATGTGGAGTTGTGGTTTTTGGCGTCAAGGATGGTTGGGCATCGGCCCGTCTTCATCCTCGACTCCAAACGATGGCTCAAATAGGTTGGAGGCAGGGGTTGTTTGTTTTTTCTTTGGTTGGCCTTTCCAGTGCATGTTTAAAGAGAGCTGCGGAAAAGATGAAAAGTTTTCTTTAGAAAAAGTTGCGAAGAAGATAGAAAGTTGTGTTTAAATAAAATGAAAACTGCGCAGAGAAGAAGAAAAAAAAACGCTTTAAAGCAAAGAAGGGGTAGGGTTACAGACGGTGGGCATAAAATGTTATTTTGTCTTTTAGTAAATTTGTTGGTTACTTACAATTATGCCCTCCAAGGTCTTGAATGTCCCGCTTCTTTATATCTTCATTCAATGATGTCACAAATGTCTCTTTTCCATTTTGAACGTACCGGAGAACCATTTTTTCTCTATTTTCAATTAATTAATAACATGTAAAAAGGTTTTACAAAGAATAAATTATGATTAGTTTAGTATATTTGTTTTTGCTAAATTAATTTGATGTGAAATTATTTTTAAATGGTCTGTCCATTTATTTATTTATTTTGTAAATTAGTTTTACCTTTATTTAATTCATCAATGTATTTTCATATAATATAATTCAAATATTCCATAAATGTGTTTTGTGGGTAATTTTATATTATATTCAAAATAATATTATATAAATGTGTTTTATATAATTTTATATTAAATATTGTTTTACATGTATCAAGTGTTAGTTGTAAATTAGTTTTACATAATCTTTATTTTTGGCATCTTTGTGACATGTCAAATTAAAATAGTTTAATTAAATTATAGAAATTCCTAGTTCATTTTTTGTATGAGATGAATATGAGCTTAACAAAATTTTCGATCATACGATGTGAATTATGGACTTTTTTGATAATTTAATTAATAGAAATGTGTCTCACGTCATTTTTATATATACTTGTAGATATGGCAACTAAAACCATAATCGGTGATTTGTCTACCAATAAAAAATTGGATGGGTCTAATTATGATATGTGGCAAAGGAAGATTCAATATCTTGTAAATGATCGAGAATTGCTCGAGCATTTGACCATAATAATGACTGTGCCTTCAGTCAAGGACAAAGAAAGAAACGATATTGATACTGCTAGTGAGCAATATCAAGCATCCTTAAAAGCTTATGCAGATTGGCCAAAAAAGGATCATAAGGCATGTTATATTATGTTATATTTCATGCATGACGATTTAATTGGAGCGTTTGAGGATTGTGCCACTGCTAAGGATATATGGGACAAACTTAAGATCACTTTTGGTCAAACATCTACTACAAGGCTTTATGCTTTGCATCTCAAGTAGATGAACTACGAGATTAATACGACTCTTACTATGGTTGAACATTTACGAACCATGAGTGCTATGGTTTGTGATCTTAAGGTAGCTAACCGGGGAGCAAGTCCTGAATGTGATTCGGGCTCTTCCAAAGCATACTGAGCACTGGAAGAATGTAAAACTTGTTTTGACACATAATGAAAATGTCAAAACCCTTTCAGAGATCACTAGGCACCTCGAAATGGAGGAGGATCGCTTAAAAGCATCAGACTCCTCCAATGTGGCTCTTGTTGCTAAAAGTAAAGGACCAAAGGACAACAATGCCAAATGAGGTAAAAGAAAAGGTTCTTGGCCTCCTCAAAGGAATGGACAAAAAGGTCATATTGTCAAGAAGCAAAAGGCTAAGTGTTGGACCCCGTCTCCGAAGCCCAACATTCGGACCCACACCGCATAGAGGGCCCAAAACCGAATACATATACTAATCACAAATAGGGGAAAATTTCACTTTAATAAATTCGGGGTTGGCCTTTTGATAAGTTGATCCCTCAGTTCTAACGGTTCCAACGCAATTGGAATCGCTCAATTTGGACTTGAAACGAA
>JAOSBP010000008.1:28798335-28809762 GCA_027563825.1 Erythroxylum mucronatum
AGGCCATGGGTCTCTACAAGGCCGTTGAGGAGTATCTATTGGCCAACCCCACTGTCTGCGCTTGAACATGCTTCTTCCACCATCCCTGCAAGGTTATGAGTTTATTTTGTTTTGACGATCATGGTTTTCAACGAGCTACTTCTTTCCTTGCCTTAATGGCGTACTACTGTAACGAGAAATGCCTGTGATATGTAATAATTCTCAGCAGTTTGGCTCAATTAGTGCCTTTGAGTCGACAGAGAAGCATTTTACGAACATTGTAAAAAAAAAAAAAAAAGAAGCATTTTACATACAAAGTTTGATTACTACATAATAAAGTTTGACGTTTGAGGTTTGAAGCTATGTGCTTTTGAAAGTTCTCTCCTTTTGGCCTGGGCAAATGGATTAAATAATTAATGATCAGCCATTACGATAGTGAAGGAATAAAGAAATAAACATAACTCCTAGTCTATTTGTAGTGATGTGGTCTAGATTCTCTATCTAATATTACTCTGTCTTATTTTGTGTCATAAAATTTTAGTCATTTATTTTACAGGACCTATGCGGATCCTATACGAGACCCATATAAATAAATGACTGAGATTTATTGAACACAATAATACATCATAATATTGGACAGAAGATTTCGAATAGTAGCAAGGAAGAAAGGGAGGGAGCAGACGCTAAAGCTCCAATAGCACAAACGTGTGATGGCAGAAATAAGTTATGCAAGAGTTCACAACAATAAATACTTATTGATATATATATATATATATATAGCAGCTATTCAACTGTTCAAAACATGTAATTATACTCGTATTTATTTAATAATAATGAAACTTTAAAATCTATAACTCGTAGTCTATGTATCAAAAAATTCCTAATCCCTTTAACTATGCCCTGTCGTTCAAAGCCTATGATGAGCTAAAAAACTCCACCATCAAATAACCTTCTTGGATTTATATTATCGATCCATTACTCAATAAAACAAATGCTTCAGGTTCTTTGACTGATCAAAATCAGAGAGTACAGATATTCATCGTTGAGAAAGTTGAATATAGAATAGGCTGGTTTAGTTGATATTGTAATTCTACTTGAATTCGAAGCCAAATGAAAAGTAAAAGCTTAGCCATATGGGTTTCGTTTTCGTCGAATACATAAACCCATGGAATTTTGGAAATTAAATATCATAAGTATAAGCCTTTAACCGAACTCAATTAGACATAGTCTTCCATTAGCACCATATTATTTAAGATGTTACGGTACTTAGCAACGACAATCCTACTCTTGTAACGGAAAGAACCATGACTCTTACAGGTATTTAGAATGAGAATGTAGTGTTTGAAAAGGTAAGGTTACATCCTTCCCTGGTTCCAAAGGTTGAAATAAAAGTTCCTTTTTCTTTCTAAACCCCTTTAATTCCCAATCAATTTTCAAAATGCTGGTTGCATGTATAAGAGATATTTAGAAAGGCAAATACACTTTATTCATGTTGAGCATAAGATACATATATAGAGTTTACAAAAGTTTGCAAAATTGTAGGATAAGTCTAGATAATGTGTATCTAAATTGTAGGATAAGTTTGGGTAATGTCTTAAGTAGGATAAGTATCAATTTAGATACACGTAACAAACCAAATAATAATGGTTAAATAGATATGGATTCCACTTATCCTTATCACCCTCTCACAAGTTGAACTGGTCTTGGCAAGATAGTCAACTTGGTCTTTAAATGATGAAAACAATGCTTTGATAATGGTTTGCGTTAAAACATTGACCAGTTGATCAGTAGTTGCAATATAACACACTTAAAGTTCTTTGTTAGCAACTTTATCCAGCATATAATGAAATTCAATTTCTAAATGTTTAGACCATGTATGGAAAATAGGTGTATTAGTGAGATAAGTAGCAATTAAATTATCACACCACGAAATAGGACAGGATGTTGAAGGAATACCAATTTCTTGCATAATTGATTGTAACCATTGTAACTCTATTACAGCAGTAGCAACAACACGATACTTAGCTTTGGTAGATGATCCCCACAATACTAAATTGTTACCAACATAAATAGCAAAGCCTATGGTACTCTTACAATCATCAATGCTACCTCCCCAATCGAAGTCACTATAAGCCGAGATATGAAAAGAACTTGAGCATCTCAACAAAATGCCATGATCAATAGTGCTAGGAAGATATCTAAGGTATTCATTTAATTGCTAATCAATGTTGATCAGTAGGTGAATCCATGAATTAAGAAACCCTCTTGACTGCATAACAAATGTCAGGATGAGTTAAATTGAGGTATTGCAAGCCTCCAACAATACTTCGATAAAGAGTAGTGTCCGAAAAAGAAGTCCCATCATGAATACTCAATTTTACTTTATCACAAGTTAGTGTAGCAACACTATTTGCATCCTCCGTATGAGCTTTGTTCAACAAATACTTTATATATTTAGGCTGAGTGAGTAACAAACTATCTGAAGTCTAATGTGCCTCCATACCGAAAAAGTAACAAAGACGTTCTAAATCCTTTAGCGCAAAGGATTATTGGAGAGATCGAATTATATTGGTGACCACATGACTATTGTTTCGCATGGTAATAATAACATCAACATATAACAAAAAAAACTTGAACCAAACCATGATGTATGATGAAGAGAAAGAAGCAGTTATCAAGAAACCATGATGATTCTTCAAAGATCAAGAAACAAAGAGAAAGAAGCAGTTATCAAAAAATGGTCGAAGACGAAGGCTATAAATACGAGTCGGAGTCGAAGACTGCAAAAAGTTAGAGATTTTCGAAAAAGAGTTAGTGAGATTCAAAAAGCTAGAAATTTCATTGTGCTAAACGTAGAGCTATCCTTATCTGTAACAAAGCTCGAAACATCTTTCAGTCGAAAGAAGAGCAGATAGCTTGAAGAGGCTAAGTGTGAAAGAATACTTGTTGTAAGAGACCTAAAGAGGCTTGGAGTCAAAGAATACTTGTAACGTTGTGAAGTATAGTGAAATCTCATAAAGATTTCTGAGGATTGGACATAGTCCACGGTTTGGGGTGAACCAGTATAAATCTTCTGTGTCGACACTCTCTCTCAACTCTCAACTTTGAATTTTTAATCTTACTGTTTTCATATGAGAATTTAGAAATATTCTACATTACTGATTTTCAATAGTTTGAGAAAAGAGCAAGTTTTAAAGAAATTACTGAAAAGGGGATCAGTGAAAAAGAATACACAATTCAACCCCCCTTCTTGTGCATTTGTATATTGATTATTAAGTCTATATTAACGTGTGATTCACTTCAATATATATTATGGCAAAATTGCAACACTTATAGTTGCTGCTCCTTCGGAACATGTCTATGAATGATCTGAAAAATTAGACTCGTCCTAAAAATAGTACTTTCTGGAATGTAGAAATATTTTCTTTTCCTGAAATTTCATGTCAATTCTCAAGATACAACAAGCAAGATAGCACTATCAAAATACTATGGGACTTGTGAAACCACAAATAAATCTTCATCAAGAAATCATTTAAAAGCATTCTAAGGTGTAATGTGTGGATTATCATCATTAAGGTGTAACCTAGAAAGGTGATCAACTACTAAATTCTCACTACCTTTCTTGTCCCTAATTTCCACATCAAACTCTTTCAATATTAGAACCCACTTAATGAGTCTAGGTTTAGCTTGTGGTTTATTTAACAGAAAATTTAAAGTAGCATGATATGAAAACATAAGGACCTTATAACATGTCAAATATGATCTAAATTTATCAAGTGCAAAACCACAACTTAACATTTCTTTCTCAATGGTTATGTAATTTACTTATGGATCATTTAAAGACAGACTCATATAGTAAATCACAAGCAAGAGTTTGTTAATTCTCTGGCCAAGAATGCCCCTAATGGCATAGTTTGAAACATTACACATAATCTCAAAGGGTAAAGACCATTCAAGTGCAAAACTTATAGGGGGCAGAAGTTAACTTTTATACTAAAATATTGAATGCTTTAAGGCACTCATCATTAAACACGAATGCGACATCTTTAAGAAGAAAATTTCTTTGAGAAAGAGAGATTTTTGAAAAATCTTTTATAAACCTCCTATAGAATCTAACATGACCCAAAAAACTTCTAATACCCTTAACTAATGTTAGAGGTGGCAAACTAGCAATTAAATCGATTTTGGCTTTATTATCCTTTTTGCCCTTATGTGATAATACATGTTCCAAAATAATGCCATGATCTACCATAAAATGACTTTTGTCCCAACTTAATGTCAAATTGCATTCAATACATCGCTCAAGCACAAGAGTCAATTTATGCAAATAATTATCAGGAATTACCAAAAACAAAGAAATAGTCCATAAATACCTCAATAAATTTGTTAACCATGTTTTAAAAAATTAGACAACATACATCCCCGAAATGTACCATGTGCATTGCAAAGCCCAAATGGCATTCTTTGAAAATGAAATGTCTTAAAAAGACATGAAAAGGTCATATTGGGTTGATCCTCCGGTGCTATAGGAACTTGATAATAACCTAAAAGACCATCAAGAAAACAATAGAAAGCATGGCCAGATAATCTATCTAACATTTGGTCAATAAAAGGTAAATGGAAATAATCTTTCTTTGTCACATTATTCAACTTCCTATAGTGTGTACACATTCCCCAGCACGATTGAGTGTGTGTCAGTGCTAACTAACCTTTCTCATTTTGAACTATACTTATGTTTGTTTTCTTAAGTATCACATGCACAAGATTAACCCACTCACTATCTGCTATAGGGAAGATCACCCCCTCATCAAGGAGCTTAAGAACCTCCTTTTTAAGTACCAACTTACCTTTATTATTTGGAACTATAGTTATGCCCATTTTCTTAATTACCACGTGCACAAGACGAACCCACTCACTATCTGCTATAAGGAAGATCACCCCCTCATCAAGGAGCTTAAGAACCTCCTTCTTAACTGTCACGACCTAGTATCACATCGGGCACATGACAACTGCTGCATACCCGGGCTAAGGACACTCATGATATCCTTAATCCAATAATGCAAGGCTAACTGAATATCCCTCCCTTTTTTTATAAGAAAATGGGTAGCACAATGGCTGTGTTTTAAAAATCTCAAAACTCAATCAGACACCTGCATACAATTTTAAACGCATTTCGATATTCACATTAAAATTAAACCATAACTTCTGGACTTTGAAGTCCACTCAAAAGTAATCTCGACAACAGTACTCAAGTTTATACATAAGATCTTTTGCAAACTACAAGACAATCAGAAGTTAATTTATAAAGTCATAAAGCATATTAACATAACTAATCTAATAAAAATAGCTAATGAACCACTATACAATAAAAGTATAAGACAAAGACTACCCACGTGCGGTAATGCCCCGAAAATGTCAAACAAACAGCACGATCCACACAAAGCTTCACGCTCACTAAATTAACATACATGGTTGAAAAGCAGAGGGGGTGAGTACACTATGTACTCAGTGAGCCGGGAAACACATATCACAAATAAAACTTGATACACACCAAGATGATATAGATAACCAATGAAGTGAACATACATGACATAGAAATACATAGGCCTAGCCTATGACTCAACATATTCTAGTTAGGAACCATATAAGCCTAGCCTATTAATCATTCATCCGGTGATCATAAGTTCTAGTTCTAGTACATAAAAGAAAAAAACATTACATCTATAAATCAAATCTCGTTAAAAAACAAATCTTAGAATAAGCCAAAACAATCATGTGTGTCGCCATTAGTCGACCAAACTAGTGTGCACACCTACCGATTCCCTGTGTTGGCTCGACTTTCATCCGTGGTGAGTCTGGACTATAGTTAACAAGAGTGTCATGAACCTAGGTGATGACCTCATCGGTATCCAAACCCTAGGTTTGGAATCACCCACAAGTCCCGTAGAAAGGTGTCGATACGGGGACTCAACTTTGTGTACTAGCGTCAAGGGTATGAGGGTCGCTTAATCTAATGTGCCTAGCACACAATTGGCCAACTGTTACCTCACCAATCATAAAAATCATATACAAATGTTAAGTACTAAAATCAAGTAAGGCACCATGCTTTTATTTATCTGTCCAACCGATAAAATGGAACCTTGCCATGGCTCTAAGACAAAAGAGAACACATACACGTAGCATAATGATTTGGTTATTACATTCCAAAACATTATTTCATGCAATAAAAGTCATTAGTTGCACTCCAAGTGCAAAGAATTATTTAAAACAAAGTCTTTTGTTAAATACACAAGTATCCTAACATCTATTTGAGATTCAATTCTACTATGCATTTCCTAGGTTCAAAATTCACATACAAGTCATCTTGCATGTCTTGGTATGTCCTAGTCCCATTTGAGAGATATGGTTTCTCCAACTCACCTCAAAAGAAGGTTTATACTCCCTTAACTTCAATAATCCTCGATACGATCTCCTTGATTCGCAGCTCCTGAGACTTATAAAAGAAATATGCAATGTATTTACTAGTCAAACATATATCTCATATTTATACATCATCACATAAGTGTATAAAAGACAATATCACTGTCTTTAAGCTATAAGATTCAGCCATTACTCATCAATTTGAGTAAAATTCAAGTTTACTTTAAGTAAAAATGAAAGTCGCTTTCTAATGTATATTATTATGAATCCTTAAATCTTAATCCAAGTTCACTAGACATTTTATCAAATACCTAATGTGCATAAATTTCAAGTCATATTTTCAAGAATTTATCATAGTAATTCATGCTCCTATCTTATTATATAACAAACACTTCCAAACAACAACCCATTTCCCCACTTTATTCAATCTAATTCCCTTCATTTAAGTGATATTCATCATAATTATGCAACTCATTACATTAATCCATTCCTTCTCCCATCATTTTGACCAAGCCTTATCCAATATACATCTTATTCATTTTTCATCATCAATTCACATTATACAAATACAATTAACAACATAGAATTCATTTAAATCATCAATTTTAAAAGTTATTAAAAAATTCACAAACTTTCACCAAAGAGGGGGCATTTCAGTTTTAACTTAAAGGGACTTCTTCATGACTCATTTCATTCAAGCATGAAGAACAACATATCTTATATTCAAGCATGGAGAACAACATATCTTACTCTAAACCATGTCCATATGTATATTAAAGCATGGAGAACAACATATCTTAACACCAAACTCAAAATCATAATGTAGAGAAAGACCAGACAAACTTACCTAAACCTTCCATTGGTGCTATCTTAAAATCCTTTAAGAATTTATCAAATCTAATGATAGATTTGAGTTCCTTGACCCTAAATTAGCTTAGAACACCTTGATTTGGGTTGGAGAATCAAAAACAAGGGTGGGATTTAGTACAAGCCGAAAATGGTTCTTCTCCATTCTTTTAATTAAAACAAAATGTTTCAAGTCTTTAGTAATGGGATGCACGGCCATACATGAAGAAAGGTCTATAATATTGACTCTTTTTTGACCAAAATATGATGAAATGACCTTTTTGCCCTTAGGTTATGTGAAATTACCATTTTACCCTCCAAACCTTTCCTAATTTGCAATTAAGCCCAAAATTTGGGAATGACCAAAAATTTTATTTTTATTTTGGTCCCCGAACTTTTGAAAATAATAATTAAGCCCCTTAACTTTATAAAATTACATATTGATCCTCCAAGAATTGAAAATTTACATTTAGTCCCTTGACTTTTAACAATTGGCAAATAAGCCCTTATGTGCATCAACTTTTTCAACTAAGCTTTCTAAGTGTCCAATAAGTCTATAAATCATGTCTAATCACTTATAAGGCATTAGAATGCATTTAACTCAACCACCATGGTCATATTCATCCAATGGACTTGGTTTTACACACTTAGAAGCTTATAAGTAAGAAATCTCCAAGATTTCGCATACCAATGAACTCTAAGTTCATGTAAGGGCATATAACATTATAAATTACTGACATATACACCCAAAAGGATTTTAAATACATCTTTGAACTCATGTACAACCATGTACATATCAATATACAGTAGCATCTCCAAGTACAAAACAATACAAAAGGGCTTAGAGAGTCCGACGTTACATTAACTACCTCATTCATGTTAGGGTTGAGCCTCCTTTAGGGTTCTCTTACTGGCTTAGAGCGGGGGTCGGCTGATTCTTACTCAAACTGACTTACCTATGTATCCATACCATAACAAAAGGAATGGAATCAAGCTCTACGTAGTTCTACTTACATGCGTAAAACATCAAAGAAGAAGAATCATATATGAGGGAGGGGGAGAGTTTGCTCACACAGATTTTATCAATCAATTAGATAGATGTGGCCCAACAGGTCTCCTATCCTGGGGAGCGTAAACTAAATAAATGGGGTGTTTGAAAGAAAACACCGACATATAGTTGAAATGGCTTCGACTTTGATAATAAATAGTGGAGTACCAAAGTATATATGGGTTGAAGCATTCACTACTGCAGTGTATTTAATCAACAAATTGCCATCTTTTGTTATCAGCATCCAATCTTCTCTTTATGGTCGTGAGACTTTTCAAGGGGGGATCACTACCGTTTTTGATACATCTGACTGTTTGACTTTAAATCAATCTTCAGAGCATAGTTCTGATAGTACAACGCCAAAAATTCATGTTAAAAAACCATTCTATCTTTGTTTGCCAAGGAGATCTTTCCTTAGTCAGGTCTTCTGTTTAGCATCTTTCTGCTAACCTGTCAGACAACATATCACAAGTACCTGATGATCTTTCATTCTGTTGGGGATTTTTCTGTTGGCCCTCATGCTGTTATTACTTCACCCTCCTCTGTGGTAAAGTATGCTATCTTTTCCATGGGAACATCATAGTCTAGGGACCATGATGATTCACCTATCGTCTCCCCCTTTTCTAAGATTATTCTATGTGCATGCACATGGAGGAACTAATGCACTTTATATCTTTTAATTCCCATTCGATGGTTTTCTTAAGCCTTTTCAGTTCCCTCACAAATTTCTTTTACTCCTTACTACTAAGAGAAGTAAAAATAATCACTGGGTGTGTGATGTTCTCCCCAAGGAAAACATATTTCAAGTGTTTTGGGAGCTCTTTTATTTCTACTAATTTCTATTGATTAGCTTCTCCCTTAACCTCTTCTTCTACCTCAACATTCTGAGGACCTCTCTCTCTATTCTCGCTACCTAAAATCAACTTGCACTACTCAATTTCCAAATCTAAAATTTCAACCTCCTTGCTCAAAGTCAAGGTAAGCTCAAGCTTGTCATCACTACTTTCTTATAATAAATCATCTCTAATAGCAAGATCAATACAATCAGTGAAGAAGCAACTTTTGTACACAATGGTAGTGGGAATAAGGAAAGTATTGAAAATTGAAAACTCCAGAGTTTGTCGTAAAACATTCATGGCTAATTTTCCATTTTTAACATCTATGAAAGTGTTAGTGGTGGTCGTGAATGGTCTTCCTAACAAAATAGTATGCTCAGCATCCTTAGGAATTTCTTTCCCCGTATCAAGGAATATAAAGCCCATAGGAACTATTAACACCCCAAACTATACTAACAGTTCTTCTATCATCCCTTTAGGGAATCTAATAGTTCGATATACTAATTGCAAGACCATCTTAATGGATTTAAGTTCCCCAAGGTCTAAGTACAAATAAATAGAGTAAGGCATCAAATTAGTACTAGCCCTCAAATCACGCATGCCAGTTGTTTCCTTTCCATTCTCCAAAGAGATGTTAATTACAAAACTCCCAAGATCCTTTAGTTTAGAAGGTAACTTATGTTGCAAAATAACACTTTCTACCTCCGAAACCAGTTGGCATATACCTTTTCTTTTTAGTGTTCATCTCTTCAAAAAACTTAGCATAGGCCAGCATGTTTTTAATCACTTAAGGGGAAGATTTATACTTACCTTGGAGATCACATCGTAGATTTCAGAAATTTTTTTTCGTGCTTCTCAACTTTCAATCTTCTCGAGAAAGGAATTTGTGGCTTGTATAGGTTAGAGGACTTATGCAACTTTGGTGAAGTTGAAGCTTTTAATCCTTCTCTGGTGGTGTTGTGATAGTTTATTCCTTCTCGCCATCCTCTTCTTGCTTTGTTCCTATATTTACAACATTATCAACCTTGTTATCTATTACCTTACCACTTCGTAAGAAACTAATTTCTTTATCTTGCTTTAGTTGGCTTGGAAACTTTCCCATTTGGTTGGCTTGAAGTTGATTAACCAATTGCACTACTTAGGTTTCTACCTTCGTCAATGATGCCTCCAAACTAATTTCTTTATCTTGCTCTAGTTGGCTTGTAAACTTTCCCATTTGGTTGGCTTGACGTTGATTAACCAATTGCACTACTTAGGTTTCTACCTTCGTCAATGATGCCTCCAACGAATCAAACCTCTTGTTGTTTACCTCTTAATTTTGAGTGGTAATTTGAATAAAGGCATTCAAACTATCCTCCAATGTTGACTTCTTTAGGTGTTCTTGGTTAGAACATTGACCTTGGAATTGAAGCCCCCTTTGGTAAGGTTGAAATGTTTGTTGAAGGTGATTAGGTTGTTGATTCCTCCACAAGAAATTGGGATAATTCCTCCAACCGAGGTTGTACGTGCTAGAAAAAGGACCATTTATCACCTTTGTTGAAAGTCACCAAGGGCATTCACTTGCTCTTGCCCTTCTTAGTATAAATCAAAGCTCGATGGACACATATTAGCACCATGCCCCATCATGCCACATACAAGACACAATTCTCGGTTTGGCATAGATGTGCACCCTCTAGCATTCAACATCTTCACTTTCTTAGTCAGCTCGGCTATTTACATAACCATCTCAGAACTGGAGCTTAACTCATGAACTCCTTGGTTGTTGGGACCCGTTACCGAGACCCAACCACTTAGCACAAAATTAACGAAATCAAAGCAAACAAATCAAATCCGAAGCGAAAATGAATCGGGAGCAAATCGAATTCCATACGAACTGAAACAAATTTCCGAAACATAAATCGGAACAGATCATAAAGAACGAATTTTCATAGAGTCCGACATCCGAAACGTGAACATAGAAAACTATCGCATTGGAAACCTTAGACTTATCCAATCTGAAATCCGGTATATTTTTTTCATTCTCTTTCTTTTTCAACCCTTTCATATTCATTCTAATCAATCTTATACAAATTGAAACAATACAATTTCCCTTTTTGGAAATTGAACCATTCCAACTCACTATCTTTTGCCATAAACTGATTTTATCAAAAATCGGGCAGCATAACGGCTGCAATCTAAGAGACCCAAAAATTTTACAAATCAAAACACACTTCTATAGTCGCATCAAACCATAACAACCCATTCAACGGACCTCCTGTCCGAAAACCAACCACAATCAACACAATTCTATACCTAACA
>JAOSBP010000008.1:28926410-28963811 GCA_027563825.1 Erythroxylum mucronatum
AATTGTTGACTAGTATGCTCATGTTTTAATAATTTATATTTTCAGACATAATCAACCACAAAATGAATCCACTCACTTTGCTCTTGCAAATACCAAATTGGAAAACAAAGACAATTTTAATGAATGGAGATGTAACCTTGACATTATTCTTCAATATGAACGTATTTCATGGGTATTAACTAAAAATGAGCCTATACCTCCAGGTGGAGATTCAACTCCTGAGCAAGTCCAACAACATGAGCATTGGTAGAATGCTGATAAGACTACTAAGTGTTATATTTTAGCTTCTGTCAGTAACTTGTTGCAAAAGCAAATTGCTTGTATGAAAAATGATAATGTAATGGTTCATCACCTACATGAGATGTTTGGTGTGCGGACCAGATCTAGAAGAGTGAAAGCTATCCAAACCTTTCATAATCTTAGACAGAAACCTTCATTATTTAGCATGTTCTCAATTAACCTACATTGAGAACATGCTAAATAAGTTTGCCATATAGGATTCCAAGAGGGGTTTCACACCTACTAGACATAAAATCAAACTTTTAAAGGAGCAAGCACCTAAAACCCAAGTGGAGGTTGAACGCATACACAGCATTCCATTTGCTTCACCAGTTGGAAGTTTAATGTATGCTATGTTTTGTACTAGACCGAAAATCTATTACGTAGTGGGACTGGTACATAGATTCCAGTCCAATCCAAGAATGGAGCATTGGACTGCGGTTAATTGCATATTGAAGTATCTTCGTAGGATGAAGAACTTAATGTTTGTTTATTCTGGAGGTAACCTTATTCCAAGAGGATATATAGATTCCGATTTCCAATCAAATGTTGATTCAAGGAAATCAACTTCTGATTCTATATTTATTTTAGAAGGTGAAGCCATATTCTGGAGGAGTGTTAAGCAATCTTGTGTTGCTAACTGGACTATAGAGGCTGAGTATGTTGCTGCTTATGAAGTAGCAAAAGAAGTACTCTGGCTGCGCAAGTTCCTAAATGATTTGGAGTTAGTTCTTGAGGTAAAAAGGGCCATTACATTTTATTATGATAATAGTGGGGTAGTGGCTAATTCTAAAGAACCTCATAATCATAAAGCTATCAAACACATTGAGAGAAAGTATCATCTCATAAGGGAGATAATACAATGTGGTGAGGTGAATGTGGTAAAGGTTCCCACAGAGCAAAACCTTGCTGATCCATTTACGAAGACAATGTCTCAAAAGAGTTTTGAGGGTCACCTAGAAGGGAAGGGAATGAGGGATATGTCAAACTTGCTTTAGGGCATGTGGGAGATTGTTAGGATTATGTAAATATAGTGCCTTGGAAAGCATGATGTGATATGGGCTATAATGGATAGGCTCATCAAATCAGCTCACTTTATACTTATCCGACTTGATTATTCTATGGATTTATTAGTTGAGTTATTTGTGAATGAGATTGTTTTGATACATAGAGTGCCATTGTTAATTGTTTCTGACCGAGGCCCACAATTTACATCGAGATTTCAAAAAAGTCTACAAGCAACTTTGGGTACTCGACTAAGCTTCAGCACAGCTTTTTACCCATAAACGGATGGGCAATCTGAGAGAGTTATATAGGTGCTAGAAGACATGCTAAGAGCATGTGTTATGGAATTTCCAGGAAGTTGGTATAGGTACATTTCTTTGATGGAATTTGCCTACAATAATGGTTATTAGTCTAATATAGGCATGACACCATATAAAGCATTATATGGCAGAAAATGTAGAACCTCGATTTATTAGACAAAATTGGTGAAGAACAAGATGATTGGGCTTGACATAAACAAACACACACAAGAGAAAGTGGTGATTATTCAGCAAAAAATGAAGGTTGCAAGTGATAAATAGAAATCATATGATGATTTGAGGAGAGATATTGGATATGTGGTAGGTGACAAAGTCTTCTTAGAAGTTTTTCCCTGGAAAATGGTTTGAAGATTTAGGGACAAGAGGAAACTTATTCCTAGATTTATACATTTGTATGAAATCCTTGAAAGGATTGGACTAGTGGCATATAGATTTGCTCTTCCTATGGAACTATCTAAGTTGCACGATGAATTCCATGTCTCAATGCTACGAAGATACCGATCTGATGATTCACATCTATTATCAGTACAAAAGATAAAGATCCAACCAGACTTCTCATATGATGAAGAGCTTAAGGAAATCCTAGCAAGAGAAGTGAGATAGTTAAAGAATAAGCAAATTCCTCTTCTAAAGGTGCTCTGGCAACATCACAGCGTTGAAGAAGAAACTTGGGAACCCGAATTGATGATGAGATTCAACACTTACAACTATTCAATATAGGTATGAATTTTAAGGAAGAAATTCTTTTTAAAGGTGGGAGGAATGTAAGGCCTTAACATATACCCTTTAAGTATTATAGCATGTCTAGGGTGTATTAAGAAGTGATCATAACGAATTAAGAGCATCTAAGCATAGTAAGAGAATAATGATATTTAATGTAAAAGACATGGGTAAATGGGTAATTTGTTCATTTTGGTATGGACATACATTTATAGACGTGAAATATGGATGAGAATGAAAATAACTAATGAGATTATAAACCAATTTGGGAGTTAAAGGAAGAAGAAGGATCAATGTGCAATTTTCCTAAAGTACACATGGCGTTGGTGAGTCAAGCAAAGCGAGAAAAAAAAGGGAAGGAAAGTTATTAGAAGAACTATTTGGCCAATTTTAAGATTTGGGACTACAGTTAGTTTGATTTCTCTTTATGTGTATGTTTAAATGGATACAAAGACTCATTTGGATATGGAATAGTTGCTAGAATGGTATGTTGGTGTTCCTTTGCAAGGAATTGGTTGAATATGATAAAAGAGTATCGTGTAGTGGAATTCTGTCTTAGGTTTGTTTAAACCAGTCATATTGTTTGTGTCATAACTCAGCCTAAAGACCTCTAAATTGGGTGATTTCAGTGGCATATGAAACCTGAGACATAGAATACAAAACTCTAAAAGAGATTCTGACTTAATTCAGGCTTTATGACATTGGAAGTTGAGATCAAAATTGGTGACCTGATGCTGCCCTATTTTAGAGCAACTTGTGATGTTTGGTCTATTTCTCATAATTTAGAAGTCCAAACGGATTGTTTTTTAGTGTTTTGTAAACTAGAGACATAGAAAAAAAATTCTAGAAGACCTCAAAACCTAATTTGAACTTTTCTATATTCATATTACAGAACAAGTAGAGGTAGAATGTCGTCACGATCATAACACAACATCAAGATCTTCTGTCACAAGCATGACATGGGTATCACAATTGTGGACCAGTAGAAAAATCTTTTGTCACCAACGTGACACTCCAGACACAATCGTGATCCTAGAGAAGGGTCTTCTATCATGACCATTACCTTGTTTTCATTTCTGGGTTTTTTATCGCATCTTATCCAAACCTCTTTGAATGTGTATGAAACTTTTCAAACACCTAGAAATAAATTAAATAGGACTTACGACGTGTTAACTGGGTGATTAAAATTTGTAATTTAACAGTGAACATAATACTTGCTAAAGAAAATTTACATGTACATAGATGATCTGTACACATATTTATTGCTCATATGTGTGTAGTATGCACTTCAATACAGATTTTATGACTTCAAATAAATATCATATGATGCATTATGAAATGAGAAAATGGTTAAAGGAAATGTTACAGTACCTGCTCTATTGTCTTGGTGGTGGATAGATAAATATCCCTATAGGGTTACAATGCAGCTGCTACAGTTTGATACCAATGGTGTCTTCATTTCAAGATCATAGTGTCTCCACAGTTCGATGCCTTCAGGTATCCACAGTTTGATACTTTCGAGTATCCACAGTTTTGATATCTACAGTTTCTATTATCCATACCCACGGGAATGTGCAGGCCTAATGATTATAAATAAGAAACACAACTTAACAACATAAATAATTGTTATTGATGAGCGTTTGCATTTATATTGATAATTTGTATCAATAAGCGTTGAACATCAATGCTTCGCTTATGAATATGAATTTACGGTATATGAATAACATATTAAGCATGTCTACATTATATACTTTGATTAAGTATGCCATCACTATTTATATAAGTTATGACATTTATGAATGTGTGTGTTTGGCGGATTACTAGTCATCCAAACTAAGTGTTTCCCTGCTTAGCAGGGGTGTCAATATGTGTAGGTCCATGTATTAGAAATGAGGTACAGTGGACATTTGTAAGGACCAAGGTCTACCACTAGGAATAAAAGCACCTTTGGAATGTGTTTTTTCTTTTAAAGATGATTTTACATGTAATGAAGGAAATTGTAGTGTTTTCTTTTGGATTATCATGAAAATGTAAAGATGTAATACTACTTTTCAATGATAATGTTAAGTGAAAAGAAACTTTGTAATATGTATATGTATAGCATTGAATAGAAAAATGTGTGGTGACAGTTCCTATGAATGAATATAAATGTATATCATGATAGTTTGTAAAGGAATTTGATTGCGATGTAAGTGGGTGGTTGTAGGCTCCGTATAGGGGGTGTTATAGTTTCATTCGAGTGAAACAGAAGGAATTAAGGTGAATCACAAAAACATGAATAATGAGTTGAGCCAAGTGGTTAACTAGATTAGCATCTTAGACTTGAAATTTTAGGGATACTCTTTTCTTGAAGCAATAAACAATAAAGGGATTGGTTTATTAGAAAGAAACTGAATAGAGCTTTGGTAAATGATTGTTAGTTAAAGCAATTTCCATATTCTTTTTCAAACTTTGGTCTTCTTTTATGTTTAGACCATTCCACAGTTGAGATCCTTTTCCTCAAATCTTCCCTTACTTCCTAAGACTCCTTTTAGATTCTAAAACTTTCTATATAAAGTTGAATGATTTGAGGAGTTATCAAGGTAGGACTAAGTGTTAGAGTTATTGGCTATAAGGCTTTTCAATTAATAAGGAAACTTAAGGCTATAAAGGAGGGGATTAAAGCCTTCTAGACTAAGGCTTGCTTGAACACTAGCTATAATCTTTAGACAATAAAGGATGCCTTTATAAGAGTATAAGCTGACTGTTACAATGATCCTTTTAATTAAGAGTTGAGAAGTCTAGAAACCAACTTAATGGATATAATTTAGCTCTGCAATTCTATAATTCCCTACTTAGGGATAAGCAAGGTTGAACTATCTTAGTAATGGAGACAGCAACAGCAACTTTTTCTATAATTCCATTCTAGTTCGAAGGAATAAAAACAAAATCTCCTTACTAATTAATGAAGGAGGGAATATTTTTAGGGATAAATTTAGGATTAGAGAGATTACAGTTAAGTTCTACATGAATTTATTTTGGATATAATTCAAACTATGGCTCGACTACTGAGGACCTAGGGATATTGATCAATGAGTCTATTAATTAGGATATGAAGGGCTAGTATCATAAGGCCTTCTAACCGTTGGGAGATTATAGATGCACTTTTTGCCTTAAATTCAAGCAAATACCTAGGGTCAAATGGATTTTTTTAACCACATAATTACTGAAGAATTAGTGATTGAAATAGCTATGGAATTTTTCAATGGTAGGAGAATGCTCAAGTAGTTGAATAAAACTCACATTTACTTGATTTAATGATAAAGAATCATAGTTTCATGCGTGATTTTTGAGCTGTATTAATTTGTAATATAGTTTATAAGGTGATTTCTAAACTCCTGACAACTAAACTGAAGAAAGCTCTCAAAATGCTTATTAGCCCTAGTCGAAGGACTTTTGTCTTCAGTAGATCAATTGTTGATAATATACTACTAGTTCAGGAGTTGTTTAAAGACTTTCAATAGGGCTAAGGGAATTATACAAGGGGATCCCTTGTCCCTTTATCTATTCACCTTGGCCATTGAAGTCCTTACAAGGATAATCAACTTCAACATTGAAGTTAATAGCCATTTTTTGTATCATCACAAATGTAGAGAATTCAAAACCAGTCAACTTACTTTTGCAAGTGATCTTATACTCTTCTAAGTGTAGACCATAATTTTTTTCAAATTTTGATGAAGCCTCTGAACCACTTCTTAGAGCTATCTAATTTGAATGCAATAGAGAAAACAAAGGTAAGATTTATATCTCCATAGATGTGTTGGATGTTCATCATATTCAATCCATATCTGGATTAAGCATTCATTATGCTCCTTTTAAATATCTAGGCCTGTACCAAGTCTAGGACTGCCAATAAGATGCACAAGTACTACTTAGCTAAAACCAATTTTCGGCAATTAAGGATTATTAGAGAGCATTTTTGGAGCTTAATAAATGCTAAGATCGGGGGATCATCTTTATTCATCCTTTAGAAGTTTAATATGGAATGGAATGCAACAACTGATGTAGTTTGGGACTATTACATCTGAGCTCTTATAATGAGAATTCCCTAGAATGCCAAGGTTAGTGAAATAATTTTAAATGGGAATTAGGATTGCATATCATCTAGTATTATTGATAAATTGACCCCATATAACCTGTATCCTCTTAATGATGGTCAGATTATCTGGCTAAGGGATACTTCTCATAGGTTCACTAATAAATCTTGTTTTGAACTCTTTAGGCTTCACTCTCATAAAGTCTACTAGTTTGACCTGATATAGGCTAAATCCTTGATTCCTGTATAAATTGTTTTTAAAAAATTCTTATTAGAATCTCACTTGATAAATGTTTATTAAAATAAACAAGATATGATCTTTTAGATGATACTTTTTTTTCCCTCATTTCATTTCTCCGGCACCCAGATTGGATACGATGCTAAACAGACATCTATCCATCTGACGAAATAATAAAATTATATTTTGATTTTTCTTTTTCAATTATGTGTAAAGAAGAAACAGTGTTTATTGAACTATACAACTCCAACCACAAAAGGCTATACAAGGTTGATTATCTAGAAGTTTGAAACGGGTTCCACAGCTTCTACAGCAATCAATGCTAAGAAAAAAAGTCACAATTCCCTATCAAAGTGAACATCCATCTTTGGCCTTCACCACTATCTCAAACCTAATTTTGATATTTTACTTTGTAAGTATAACATAGTTGAAACAGAATATAATTCCAACATCTATGAAGAATGTAAATGCTTCAAAGTCCAAGTTCGTAAGCTTGCTTTAGGCCAAAACCTCTTGTCATTTCATTATGCTTCAAAAATTTTATGCCGATACAGGCATCTGAACCAAGACTGATATACACCATTGAAATAGAAATATAATCGCTATCACTATTCCTGCAACAACATGCCCGGTCATATTAGTTATCTCGCAAGGTATAATTTCTCAGATTTTATATCAATATTAAAGGAGATACTCAGAAAAGCAAACAAAGGTATTCATACTTGAGCTATAGATTGGCATATCGACCGGAGCCTGATCCTCTTCTCCTCCGACGTCGTCTTTGTCGAATTCGCCAAATGCTCAACAACAATAAAACACCTAGTAACAACATGTGAATCAGTTTAATACAAAAGAAACATATCCAGAAGCTTTCCAGGTTTTCCCGAGTGATATATAATTTTGACCAACCTGCTACTGCTACTGCAGCAGGAACAATCCAGTGATTACCAACTAGGACAGGCACATCAAGCTGCAAATTAGAAAGTTATGAGCATCTAGTGATGCATATTGCAATCGCATGAAAATAAAAATTATTGCAAATAGAAAACTGCAAAAGAAAAAAAAGTTATTTCATTCCAACAGATTGCCTGCTTGTACCTCATCACCATAGAACACTCTCCAGTACTTATTCCCCAACATGTCACCATTTTGCCCAGTTAACTTTGGACGCCTCAAATAGTTAGTATCCTGAGAAGCATTCAAACCTCTGCCCATATCTATGATAGGATTGCCTGGAAATTTTCGGTTTCTTCCCCTAACATGTAGATTGTATCCTTTAGTCCCCCAGACTTCAAATCTGGCATCACATCTACATATAAGATCTTTTCCCACAACAGCAGAATACGACGAGAAATTCACATCAGTTCTACGTGAAGGCAATTGTTTCTCATCTATGTAAAGGGCTGCATCCAGTTTAATAGAATCACGGAAGAGAAGTGGATCTCTAGCATTCCCACTGGTGAAATCTAATATCTTTTTTAGGAGCCAATAACAATTAGTAACCATATGACTACTATCCAAACAATTGGAGTCTCCATAAACAGCTATATGACCTTCACCTACTTTGACAAGGCCAAGAACTGGAGAATCTGCCTGCACAATGACAAAAAATATCATTAGGAAATGCAGGTGTGAGGTAGGTGGAGGTTGTTGGTAGAAAGTGTTGTGTGTGCATGGAGAGGTGGAAGATTAGATAGATATAAACAGGGTGATCATGTAAGATAAGAGTCAAATTAACTACAAGATGAGCATATTTGAAGATAAACAGGTGTAGCCCTTAAAAGTTCCCCAAGTACAGGATCCTTGTACTAAAAGCTGTTGATATGAAGGTTCAGTTTCCACCTTGGTCATGCCAGCAGTCAGCAGTATATTCTGAGTGGCCCCACTCTCTGAGCTATCCAAGAAAGGAAAACTGTGCACATAGCCACCTCTTGGAAACTTCACAATATCAGTTCCGGATGCATATCGGCTTTGCTCTCCATTAATGGAAAAGTCACCATTCAAAACTTTATCACCAAAAGCAATTCCAAATGGGGCCAAAAGATCATTAAGTGCTGGAATATTTGCACCTCCAGTAACAGGAGTCCACCAGCTCCTTGTATTATCATCAAAAAATCTCATTTTTACAATTGTATCGACATTATACCATTCAGCAAAAACTGCTAAACCCAGCCCAGTATTAATAACATCATCTCTTAATTTTTCAATCTCTTCCTGGAAGTATTCATCTTCAAGATCGACTAGCAGAAGGGTCCCATATTGGTGAGCATCAAAACATGTAAATGGTGAACCAAGTGTTTCAACATAGTACCCTGTTTCACGTAATAGGTTGAACAGTATATGGAAATTTGTATGCAGGTGATCTCCATGCCAGTCCAGAATATCATTACGGACATCCAAAGAGTCTCTTGGAATATACCCTGGAGGATATTTTATACTGTGAAATTGATCCCACAAAACCCGCTTTGACCTTGGTGGTGTTGGGATCACTTTCAGTTTCAGTTGAAGGATACAAGTACTACTTCGAGGACCCTTCTCACCTGGAGCTGGAGGACTGTATATGGTAAGACTTACATAGCCCTCAATCTCTCCAGTAAACTGCGCACCTTCATCCTTTATTTGCATGTGCAGTGCTAAATAACCAGTCCAAGGCCAGATGAGTTTTGAGTAAGTAAAGTGAATGTTTAAAAGATTTCCTTCTTCAGTTGCAGGATGCCACATTGGTGGACTCTTAACATAGCCAATGACACCCATTCCATTCAAAATGGTAGCATTGAACATTACGGGCATTGCTCCTGAATACAGTGGCTGCCGGCAGAAGGGCCAAGAATAGGGACAATCCGTAAAATCAAGAATGCCGGGGAAAATGCTGGCCCGAGGTTGATAGTTCTTTAGGATTTCATACGATTCCAACCTGACAGGGGAGTCAAAAGTTAGAAGCAATTAGTTTTGAGATAAGAAATGCATAATAAACATTAGCCTGAAAAAGTAAGTGCCGAGTATTCAGAAGTTTCCTATAAAGCTGTGTAACTTTAACCTCATAAAGCACTTTTTCACTGAATATAAAAATAAAGAGTCCAATAACAAGAAAAGGAATGAAAAATAACAGCATGAGAGCAAAGCATACAGATTAACTCTTCCAGCTCCCTGCTCGTACATATTTGGGCCTCCGAGCTTAGCAGCCCCCTCAACCAATGCCTGTTTCATGCTTGCTGGATTCAAAATGCTTTTACGGCTGCCTTCAGGGATAACACTAACAAGTAGGCAAACCACACCAGCAACGACAGGACTTGCCACACTTGTCCCTGATAAACTTTTACAACCAGTGCTGATTTTGGATCCCATGATTTCCCGCCCATAAGCAACCACATCTGGCTTCACACGGCCATAACTTTAAAGAAAATCCACATAGTCAAGAACACTTTAAGGTGAAAACCCAAATGAACAGAAGTAATAGTTGTGAAATTCAATTTTGTACTCTTGTTACAATGAAAAAGGACAAAATTAGTAGTACCAAACTGTATCTTCAGTTTTAACAGCAAAATATTGGTAAAAATGTGAAGAAATAGAAAATGGCAAGTTATAATAGTGCCCAGTGAAAAATGTGGCATTTCGAGTAGAAAAAATGGTCAGGGATACACATCAAGGCTTTCCCAAATATCTAGTACCCAACTTATGGAAAGCAGACGCAAGCCCACGAAGATGGAAGGAATTGTTGGAATGAATCAATATTGCAAGAGCAACCAGCATTCAACTAATACGTTAATTTTTGTTGTGTAAAATGCCTTTGGAGCTAATTGTTTCCATCCCTTTCTCAAACACACATGCTCAGTAAGCAGCTTAAAACAGATAATCGTGTTATTTTCAAAAGAGAAAAGAAGTAAATCGGTTTGTCAAAACCAAACAAATAACATGTACAAGTTTAACCAAGAATCTGTGAGTAGACTGCTGAGAAATCAGGAGCATCATCAGAGAACAAAAGCTTACCCATGAGGAATCTCCCAAGTGCTCATGCCACGTGATGAAAATGGGGCTATGTGATCATTATAATCTATGCCACCAACACCAATGACATCACTTTGATCTGCTGGGTTATTTAAAGTGCCATAAAGTGGCCCGTCATTTCCGATAGCTGAGACCATAATGATATTACTAGCTGTGATTTCCCACACCTGATTGACAAAGTTACACAGGATAAGGTAAAAGGGAAGTTACAATCGTAGAGTTAATAAATAAACAGGAGCACTCAAATAGCAGATGATCTTAAAGATTAACATTTTGGGCAGGAAAATAGTGCTCTGATGATATTTAAGTATTAATGCTCACATTCAGTTTTGGAAAGAAAAAAAAATACTTAGAAAGAGAATGCATTCAATCAATATGAATAATCAGAGTATACTACAGAGTGAACTACAACAGTTACACCGATGATCTCAGGCTAAGACTAACAAATTACCTTCTCAACAAATGGGAGATCCAAGTAATCAGGTCCACCAATGCTCAAATTCAGCACATCCATGTTGGTTGCTATAGCATAATTAAATGCATCTAGAAACCATGATGTGTATGATACCTGCAATGGGCTGAACACAGCTTTCTCACAATTTCACCAACACCGATATTACAAACATAAAACAATTGAATAAATGGGAGCCAGGGTGAATATAAATGCATATATATTGTATTAGACTTCTTCACTAGGGCAGAAATAACAAAACTATCGGCATGTGTGAATGATAAATTAGTCTTTCAAGAAATTTTTGGCTCCCCTCTTTTTGTTAGTGATTTTAAATAAGAGATACTTGAAATACAGTGAATCGAACAAGAATTGGCTCGCACTTCATGTTCCCCTTTCAACAACATTATAAAAGGAAATCTGGAGCAAATTTCAACTGAGACATCAATGGTCCTGCCTTTAACATTCTTAATTTGGACTTTTAGGAAAAGGTTGATGGCAAACTTCGGGCATTGATCCATAATAACCCTTTCGTTTTCAGATATCCATTTCAACACACCCTTTCTTTGCTGTGTAAGGACAGAACTTACAACACGACTAGCTATTTACATAAATGAAAACATATGTTCCCAACTCATCATGTCAGAAATTACCTGTGCATCTGTAAACACACGATAAGCGTAAATTTCTGCATCTGGAGCAAAACCAAGACAATCTGCATCTTGGCCAGCTATGACACCAGCAACGAAAGTCCCATGCCCAAGATTGTCATTCAAAGTTTCTTCATTAGTCCAGTTTGTACGCTCCTAAAAATTTCAGACTCATTGTCAGTACAAGCTTCTTAGGCCTCCAGTCAATGGTTCCACTCACCCCGGAAAATTGAAAAAGGAAAATTAATAAACAAGGGCAAAAGCAACATACAGCAAAAATTTTAAAAGTAAAATTTCACTGCATGAAATTTCAGCATAAAACTTCAGTATTTACAATTTCAAAGCATATCTTCATTCCTAAAATTGACAACACTGAATAATGACCAAAATTAGTCAAAATCAGAGAATCATGCACCCCTCTCGGAAAAGTAGTACCTTTATATTACGGAAATGAGGGTGATCAGCTCGGATACCAGTATCAAAAATAGCCATCTTAACTTTAGCGCCAGTATAACCTTTTGACCATAGAACTTCTGCTCCAAACAAGGAAGTCACCTGTGACTTCTGCAATGGGAAAGTAATCACGTAAATGCCATCAGCAGCAGAATCAAGAATGAATAGCTTCAAAACTCTACCCAATTGCAATCACAAACCAGAGTGCAGCTCACCATGAATATGCAATGGTTGAAGCAATATGCAAGCATAAGAAAAGTATAAAGACACAAAGTTCCAATGGTCGCAGCATTAAATGTTTCTGGGGAACTCGTTTGCATTTAAAGAGATGTCATGAGTATAGAAAGCATCAGCATATGGTAAAATAGAGAAGCAGCAACACTCAAACCTGCATCAAGAGATGGCGGCCCCAATGGATTGAGGAATTACTCGTCGATGCCACCGTAAAATATTCTCCTTCACTGAAGGACATGGAAGTAAATATCTTCCCAGGCCGTTTCTTTCCATTCACAAAAGAGCCTTCACCACCAGCAAGCAAATCCCTTTTATAGCTAAAATCAACATTCACATCCTTAACCAATCCAAGCCTCTCAATTTCACGTACCACTCTGTTCGTCTCCGTCTCTTCGATTGCAATCACTCCGAAATCGGTCGGATACTTCATAGCCGGATTTCGCCTCTCGATCCATTCCCAACCGCCGTTCGAACCAACCAGCGATTCCAAATAGAGGCGGTGATCTTTGGCCTCCCTGTAGTCCGTGAACCGGACTATGTAGTTGTTACGGTGGGAATGCGAGCGGTTAGGGAGAGCTGAATCTAGGGTTAGGGTTTTGAGGGAGGGAGAGAGGAAATAGAGGGAAATAACTGCGATTAAGAAAGATGATTTGAATGGGACCGCGGCCGAGGGGATTCGGCGGCGGAGATCTATCATGCTGGTGGTGGGAGTGACTTGGTTTGATTTTGGCGGGGAAACTGATGCATCTGATGCGAAATAAAAGATTTGAGTTCGTTGAAGAATGAAGAAGAGTTTGTCGAAGCTCTTTGGAATGGGCTTTGATCGAGCTGGTGAGCAGCGCAGGTTTTTGGTCTGATCAGTCCCGGATTCCAGACCCCGGAGCTTCTCGCGCTGGCGCCTTTGTCGTTCTAACCACGTGCCATCCGCGTGATCTTCTCGCGCTAGCACCTTTTTCGTTCGACTTGCATTTAATGGTAATATTAATTTAGGCGATAAAAAGTTAAATTAGAAATTAAAATTTTTAAAAATATAAGTTGAATTGTAATATTTGAAAACATTAAATTTAATTTAATATTTATAAAATAAATTTTAAATAAAAAAAGACAAAATTAAGTGTTTATTTTTTATATATCACTTCATTAAAATGTAGCACATATTTTTATATTTTTAATTTGGTATATAAATTTTATTATGTCACGTGATACATTAGAATTCACATGTTAGATTTTTTAATTAATGTAATTATAAATATGTCTAATTAATTAATTAAATTAATTATAATTTGATTAAATTAAATTCACAATTATCTTTTCCTTTACATGACAACCTAATCATTTCAAGTTGTCGTTTGACTCTATTTCTATTTTTCTGTTATAGTTTTTAATTTTAGTTTTTAGCTTTTAATTTCTATTTTTTCAAATAAAAACATAAATCTATTTAGATGTTAAAGTCAATATAGTTATGTTTTTATAACTGATAATAATTACATGATAGATAAAACTTAAAAACAACTTATTTTTAATTAAATAAATTTATTTTAATCTCTTACATGATATTTATTAATAAATTATAAATAAAATTTTTATTTACTAAAATAAATATATAAAAATTAACTTTTTATTCATAAATTAATATTTATTTTAGATATATGTTAATTATTAAATCAAATTTTATTTGAAATTTATATATTTTGAAGATATTTTAAATTTAATTATATTTATTAATAATTATTTAATTTGGTTTAATTACAAAAATTAAACAAAATTATTAGGTAAAATTAAATTAGTTATAATTCTTATTGATAATTAAATAATATATATTTAGTTAATAGTAAATAAGATTATAAAAAACAGAAACAGAAAACAAAAATCACTTACAAAAATCAAAACTAAAAGGAAAAATAAAAAACTCAAATAAATAATTTTTTTACTAAATTCAAAAACTTAAAATAAAAATATAAACAAACCATGAATTCTAATCTTTTAAAGGTTAGTATAATAAAGCAAATAACGAGTAATTATGCAATTGGATCCTCTTTCTCCATGATAAATGATACCGAGTCCAAGTTTCAAAAGTTACTGAAATTTTTTAAAACTATTTGGATTCTCTCACTCATAATGCATAAAGTACTCAACTTGGTAAGAGCTTATCTTGAAACAATTGTATAAAAATTTAAAAAAAAAACCATTTAAAGAAGATCTACAATTGTACAAAAATCAAAAACACTATTAGAGAAGATCTAAGTGCAATTTCTATCAACTTGAAATGCTATCAGACCAAGAATTTAGATTTTGTCCTTACCTAGTAAAGCTCTTACACCAAGTGATTGATTCATTGTCATCTCCTTTTCTATAAAGTCATTTCCAAAGAAAATGGGTAGATTCTGAAATTTGCCTAACTCTCTTCCTCTCCTTTGAATATAAGCGCAGCCATGCCTTATATAGTTAGGATTAAATTTACATACACTTACCATCTAATTCACTGGAATTGGATCCCATGTCAAGGATGTCTATATACTTTAGACTTTAAAGATCGATCAAGCCAACAACCAATGTAGCAAACAATTAGGGTTATCACATGGAAAAGAAGAGACTAAGCATTAGATGGGACCTATCGTATACAGATTTATGGAGCTACTAATAATTGATGGCTACTATTCACGCCTATCTTCCCATTTAGAATCCTAGCAATGTAATATATGCACAAGCTAGCATGAGGAGGGAGAGCAACAGAGTGATCATAGGAAGGGACCTCTTTATGATCTGTTGAATGTGCTAAAAGAAGAG
Source organism: Erythroxylum mucronatum (assembly GCA_027563825.1). NCBI lineage: Eukaryota > Viridiplantae > Streptophyta > Magnoliopsida > Malpighiales > Erythroxylaceae > Erythroxylum > Erythroxylum mucronatum. The sequence goes on from JAOSBP010000008.1 coordinate 28,941,628, forward strand.
GATGCACTTAGGCATCTCCTTCATCTAGTTGGTTTATGGCTACCTCAATTGGGCCAACTTTGGAATTATCAATAGTGACTTGGTCATTATTGACTAATACGAGGGTTAGGAATGTTAATGGATTACATGGACTTGATAGTGTTAGTGAACCATACGCCAATCATTATTAAGATATTACAGGTGATATGGAGGCCAAGATCAAAGCGAATAGTTGAGAATAACAATTTGTCGTTATAGGTGGGCAACCACAATCTATTAAGGGGACACAGATCTAGGAGGATCAACTGTTAGTCCAAAGAGACCACTGACTCCACCCCCACCCCTACCCACTATCCACATCTACCCTAATCACATAGTCAACCACATTAACTTACTTGAAGCACTACATGCATTGGTTAGGTTACACTATGGTGAGGATATCGTAGCATTTAGGAATGGAGATTTTACCTCAACTAGTTCAACCAGAGGAATTAGTTGTGTATGAGCAAATGGAGCACAAACTTGCAAAGCCTAAGGATGATAGAGCGTTGCCAGACGAACCTAGAAACCCTAAGAATCTATTTAGAGACAAGGATGCGAAGGTTGTGAATTATAAAGAGCCAAAGGAGATTATTGTGCTGATGGAAGAGGAGACTACTATTCCTTATCATGATACGACAATAGTGGATAATAAGTCTTTGAATAGAAGCCTCATAGAGACAGTTTGTAAGGCTCCAAATTGTACCGTAGTTGCAATGTTACATGTTCATGAAAGTACATGTATGATAGATGTTAAAAATTGTGATATGATTGAGAATTGCACATGACTTGAATTTTGGTTTAATGGATCATAATTAGTGATTTGAAATTAAGTGATATCATTAGAGAATTGAGGTATTAAAATATAAATTTGGACTAAGAAAATTTTCAAGTGGCAAGATAAGTTGGTACAAGAAATTGGAATGAATAAGCCTATAAGTTAGTGACATTTGGCATAGTTGATGCATTGACATTTGGCAACATTGGTTGAGTGACAAGTTGATAGACCCCGAACTTTTTCTTGGAAATTTGATTTATTAAATTAAATTAAATGAGGAATTAGTGGTGTTTAATGTTTTATTTGGGTAATGTTAATTGGAGCAATTGTAATGATATTTGAGGTTAATACATGAAATGGGTGTTTTGTGTATGATTGTGTTAATTATAGACATTGTATGAGATTGTGTATGACTTGTATGAATGAGGAATTGGCATACGCATATACTTCCTTGTTGAGTTTGATGTCGGGTGTTGGCTTTGGAATAGCTTATTGGAGATTTGAATTGTGTATGAATTGAATTGGTTGAGATGAAGCTCATTAGTACCGAAAAGTACTTGGTAGTGGGTGGTTATGAGAAGTTGTTGTGTTGATAAGTTTTCCTATGTGTAGAAATGGTGTGCAGAGGTTCAGGGGAAAAACTGTATTGATCTAGATAGAATTAGTCAAAATGGTCTTAATGAAAGTTGTAGCTTGTGTTTCCAGCTTTCTAACGCCATAAAGTATGCAATTTTTCGATATCAGGGCTAGAAGTTATGATCGATCAAAGTCTTGATGTTGTTTAGGATTGATTTCCTGGAAAGAAACTTTGTTGTGACCTTTTGACCATTATAGAGACTGATTTTGGCTTTAAGTTCTTCATGAAAGTGGTAGATTGTGTTTCTATCTTTTCATTGATATAAAGCATGAAAATTTTTGGATAATGGAATAAGAAGTTATGATTTTTGGAAGTTGTGTCGTTGCTTAGGATGACATTTTTTTTAACAGCTAGCTTGAAATGAAGTTTTGACCCTTTTTTAGGCTGAATTGAGTTGTGAGCTCTCATGAAAATTTTAGAGCTTGTTGTTATCTTTCCATTGATATAAAGTATGGAATTTTTGGACAATGGAGTGAAAAGTTATGATGTTTAGAAATTCTGATGCTGTTTAGTATGAAGTTGACGAGCAGTCACTTTGTGTGGACTTTTTGACCCCTTTAGAGGCCAATCTGGTTTTTAAGTCCTCATAAAAGTTGTAAAGCGTTCTTTTATCTTTCCATTGGTACCAAGTTTGTAAAATTTGGAGTTCGGGGTCAAAAGATATGAAAGTTGAAAGATAGGATGTTAGACTAGGAAACTTCGCGACCGACCGATCTTCTTGCGACCGACCAATCTTTCTGCGGCCGACCAATCTTCTTGCGACCGACCAACCTTCTTACGGCCGACCGATCTTCTTGAAGCCGACTGATCTTCTACGGCCTATCGATCTTCTTGCGATTGACCAATCTTCTGCCGCCGACCGACCTCTGATCTTCTGGCCGACCGATCTTCTGCGGCCGACCGATCTTCTGGTCGACCGACTTCTCTTCCTTGTTTTGGCCATAACTTTTTCGTTCGACCTCGAATCGATCTGATTCTTGAAACGTTGGATTTCTAAGACATCCCTCTATCTCTCCATACCAAATTTATAGGTTTTGTTATTAAACTGAGGAAGAATGATCGAATCAAAGTGGGAGGATCGATTAAAAGGTTATGAGTTAGATACTTTCTAAACATGCTTCAGTAATTTGGAGATATCTTGAGCTATAGAGCTCCGATTGAGTTGATTCTTGTTGCTAATTAAACTAGAGATATGGATCTACAAATGTTATGAAGGGATCGAAGTTCAATTCAGCCCCTAAGATGTTCAGTTTATGGAGTGAAGTTAGGTGTAGTGTTCAGTCTTGGTTTAGTGTTGGTCTGAAAGTGTTTTGGCCATAACTTCTTCATTTCTGAACCTAATTGAGCGTTTTTGGTGTCGTTAGAAACGTAAGACAATGAGGAACATTTCTCTAGAAGAAAGTTTTGTCAAATTGCTTCATTTACCGGATTAAAATAAGGGGACAAGATGTCAGTTTTTAAGGCAAAAAAGAAGGGCATTGTTGGAAGTTCACTTAAGGCTTTAAGTTATAAGGCTTATATGTAAGGGCCAATTGGACATTATGCACTCATTAATGGCATTTTGGTAAGTAAGAGAAGTGGGTTGGCAGATAAGAAGAAGAGAGGCATGAAAATTAGGAAGGAAAGAAGAAAAGAAAATAAAGAAGAGAGAAGAGTGAGAGCTTTCGGTGGAGAAAGGAGAAAGAAGAAAGGGAGAGCTAGGGTTCAACTTTTCCAAGCCTTCAAGAGTGATTTTCAAGTTATACAAGAAGGGGAAAACGTGGAAGATGATGAGAGCTTCCATTCAAGCCAAGAAAATTCGAATTTGGAGAAGATTAAGGTAAGAGAAGATTTTTTTATCTTGAAATTTTAATGAGATTTTGGTTTAGATAGTTTAAGAATGTTATGGGTTTGTGATTTCTATAGTTAATTTTGGTGATTATGCCCATTGTGATGTTCAATTTTGGATGGTTATTAATTAGGATTTTTGTCATGAATTAGGGAAATTAAGTGAGACTTTGGAGAAATTAAGGTTTTAGACAAGTTTCAAGCATGGAATTAAGGTGGGTACCATGTTTATGATTTGAATTATAAGCCAATTGCATGTTTTCGAAAAAATCAAGAAAGGAAAATGTTTTAAAATGATTTGAAAAATTGCTACAATTATTAGATGTATTGTTTTGAATGATTTGATAAAATTGATACAATTGAATGTTTGTTTGATTGATTTGAAATGTTGCTAAAATTGTTGCTTTCTTTGTGTTTGAATGATTGAAAAAAAATTGTTATGCGAATTTTGGTTGATTTTGTGAATGACATTGTGTTTGAATATGACATGTGTATAAAAACTAAGTTTTCGAAAAGTGCCTTTGGGCAAATTCTGTTTTCATGTGTGAAATGTGTTATGTGGGTTTGGTTAGGTCTCATAAGAGGGTCAAGTGCACTTGTTTAGGCTTCGCCCGCCTGCCTACTAGTGGCATTGGAGCTCCGTTACGGACTCCCATAAGTTCAAGGCTACACTGGACTGCTATGCGGGAAGGTGTAGTACGTTCCGTTCACGACTGCACAGGACCGCTATGCGAAAATATGCAGTACGTTCTGTTTCTGGACCGACCCAAACCATCTCTGATGTGTAATGTGTTTATGTTGTGTTATAAGTGTGTTGCATACATGATTTTAAAATTGATCATGAATGATTTGAAAAGTTGAAAAAATAGAGAAATAAGCATTTTGTCAATTTTCTACTGTGAGATTTTCCATAAAATGGCAAAAGTTTTGGGGAAATAATTTTTTCTTATTTTTCTGTTATAAACATGTTATCCACAGGCTGTAAAGCTCACCCTCCCTTTCATTCTCATCTCCAGATATCGAAAAGGAGATTGAATGAAAGAAAGTGAAGACATCCTTGTGTTTATTTATATGATGTATTTGAAGTTAGATTTTCGTAAAAATAAGAGCTTAGGCATTTGTTGAGTATTGTGGGGATTTTCTTTGTATTTGGATTTTGAGATTGATGTTGTATTGCGGCTTGAAAATGCCACTATTGTTTGGTAATGCGTTTCGTTTGGAATATTTAAATACATTATGGATTTTGTATATGGAATAGAAAAGTGAATTATGGATTTGCATATCAAATGTATATGATGATGATTGGTTGTGTTTGTTTATGCTAGGTTCCGGACAGGAGGTCCAATGATACTGATGGTTTTGGAAATATTGAAGTGCTTTTGTTTATGGTTTGAATTGGTGATATATCGATATGTGTGCGCCTTGATGGTAAAAAGTAAATAAGTTTTTGTTTAAATTGATGGTTATGATTCACATATGAGGGATAAAATAAATTGAGGTTATGGAATTGATGAATTCAAAAGGGGAAATTGAATTTTCTTGATTAAAGAAAAAAAATTTATACCAATTTGGATTAGTTTAGACCGAGTGTGTCGTAGGGTTTCCAACGCGGTGTTTTCTAAAGTGCACGTTTTCGGATGTCGGACTTTGACTTAAGTTTGATTGAATTGTTCTGGTTTCTTTGATTATGAGATTTTGTAAATCCGTTCATTCGATTCCTCGTCCGTTCTTTTGTTATTCATTTTGCATTTGGCCTTCGTTTTCGCTTTGGGCTTTTATAATTCGTTTTCTGTTTTTCTGGTTGGGGTCCGGTTCTAAAATCGGGTCCCAACACAAGTGGCCTAATTAAATTGTGACATTTGGCAGCCTCACAAAAAAATGTGTCCTAGCTAGGGAGAGGACATCTGCCTTATGTCCTTATGTAACAAGTGTCCTTAAAGCAAGATGAGTCATTTTACACATGGCATGACCTTAAGCATTGGCTAGTTTTTGTTGTAGCTCTTCCTTCTCCTTGCTCATTCACTACCGAAACTCTTACTCCATCTCGAGTTCTGGAATTTTGCTTAATTTTGGATCAACTTCACTAGGAATCTTTTTAAGTTATTGCATCAAGAAGTAATTCTTGTTATTTTCTATGTTATTATTTTGTTGGTGCTGAAATTTACACCTTGGTCTAGGAGCTGTGTAAGATTGCTTAGAAGACTAGTTGGCTTGCTTCTTTGGAGTTGTTCTTTGAATTTAAGAAGGTAAGGGAATTCTAAACTTGATAGCATGATGTAATATGAATTATACAATGCTTGAATTGGATAGAATATGTATTGAGTTAATGAAGAATTGAAGTCTGGAATATGATACTTGTTTGATAGCTTTTGCTTTGGATGTTGACACTTGAAAGATCATGGATTGTGAGATACCTTATGAATGATTTTTTAATTGGTTTGGACATGAATCTGATAAGGTATTTAAGCATGAATAAGGTAGAATTGAAGTGAAATTAATGGACTTTGGTAAAGGTGTGTCAAATTGAAGTGAAGAAGTCAAGTTTTGGAAACAAATTAGAGGTTGTGGGTGAGTGAACCTTTGATTCACTCATCCCACAATCATGGGATTTATAAGGTTCATTCCCACGGTCATGGGAAGTACTTAGGAAGTAGAAAATGTTAGTTTTAGACAATTGTTGGACTATATAAGGTTAAGGTACTTAATAATGGTTTAGATAAACTTAATTGAGCTTGAAAATGAACCTAGTTTGATGTGGAATAGTTTAATTAAAGGTTAAATAAAATTTGAATTTTTTTAATTGAACAAAAAAATAATAAAGGTGTTACTTGATAATAAAGTATCTAATTTTGGAACTTATAAGTTGTTAAAGGAATGATGTTTATTTAAGAATGCTAATGTGATGTAAAGAACAAGAGTAATGTGTTAGTTATGAATGTTTGTGAATTGGGAACTTGAGTGATTATATGTAATATGTAATGACTTAATGTTTTATTGATGTATTGATGCAAATGCTTATGTTTATAAGGTATATTGAGTTTGTTCAAGTAAGAATGAATGTGTTTAATTTGGGCATAAGGAAATTAATTCATACTTATGCATTATTTCGCTGTCAAGTGATTAAGATATTGTGATAATTCTGGACCATCAATTGTCCGAGGAGTTTGATAATTGGGATTGTATTGGAAGTGCTTTCTAATTATGTGAATATACACAATGCATGATGACTTAATACTTTTATTGGTGCATTATTGCATATGCTTGTATTTATAAGGCATGATAAGTTTGATCATATGTCAATGAATAAGTTCAATTAAAGAAAAATGAAATAAAGTCATATGTTATACACTATATTATTTGCTTGTGATTTTGAAATCTGAAATGGATTGTTTTAAAAACTGCTAAGTCGCAGCCGTCGTAAATAGGCATGCCTAGATGGGTCTGTAGCTGTTTCTGTAACTTGGCACTAAGGTGTCCCCTGATTATTGACACTATGGTGTCCCTGATTATCGACATTACAGTGTCCCCTGATTTAGAGACATTAGTCTCTTCTGTTTTAGATACCAACTATGGTATCTTCTATTTTGGTCCCGTTACCCACTTCTGTAAAAAGGATTAGTAGTCTGACTTGTTTTGCGTTTTGATATATATAAGCTAAGTTAAGTTCTGATACAACTAAATTATGTTCTGATATAATCAGATGTTGTTCTGACATAATCAAGTTATGTTATGATACCTTAATGTTCTGTTTTGATATTATGGTATTCTGTTCAGATACTTGTAAGTTTTGTTCTAAAGCAAGTATATCCTATTCTGATATGTTATATTTTGTTCTGATGCAAATAGTGTGGGATTGTTCTTTAATTTGAGCAATTAAAGGATGAATGTGATTTGACTTGATTCATTACATGTGAATGCTAGACGACTGTTACAGTCGTTAGATTATATCTTGCTTAGATATTCCCCACTAAGCTATATGCTTAGCACGATGGTTTTGCCTTTGTGTAGGTTCTGATAAGAAGGTTTACAGACTGGGACAAAGACAACCGCAGTGGCCAAGAAGAATGTCATTTATTTTTAAAGATGTATAATTAAGCTTGTTTTTGAGTTGTGTCTGATAATATGAGACAATTTGTATTTTGTTTAATGGTTTGTAATAACTTTATTATAAGATGGATTATGTTTAAGGCATGTATTTTAATAAGTGTAATGTGTATGATATGTTCTGTGTATAACTCAATAATTATGAATGTGAAATGTGTTGCCTTATTTTCAAGGAATTTTTGGACTATGTTGATATGTTTATAAAATAACTCCTAATAGATTGTAATGTTTGTTTGCTTGAGTTTCTGAAACGCAGGCAAGGAACATTTGATATGTTTTATATTATTTTGGTTCTGTTTTGTGTGGCATCTGCATATCCTCCCAGGGGGTATGTGGGTGTTACACAATTTCATTCAATAATCTAGAGGATCAGCAAATGATAGTTCTATGCCACCACTAATACCCCAATCCCCTTTGCAAGATTTATGATTTATCTTTTGTACTCTTGTTTTTCATTTTTGTGAATATTCTTAACCATATATGCACATATACTTTTTGGTATTACTACTTTTTTTACTTGCTATTTTTAAAGTTCTCTCTATATTCCAATCAGTATTTTTAATAATAAATCAATGGAATGGAATTTCTTCTAAAAATTTGACAATGTGACTCATATTAGCTAAGTTCAAGTCCTCTATCATATCACTTTTCGCTTTTATTATTTTTTATTCTTACATGTTTGAAACATTGAGTACAATTTTTACTTTAAGTGTGGATTAGAATCACTCAATGATCCTAATGTAAATTCTAGACATATCTCTACTGGAGATGTAGACCAAACTACTTCTGTTGATACATCGAACCCTATTCTTGTTGACCCTGTAATGGCTTGAATGAGTAGATTGGAGAACCAAACTCCCATTACAGTTGCCTGTGTTACAAAGTCGAGCTCTATTCATACAGATTACCCTGCAGCCATTCCTGAAGATATTACAGCAGTGAATTATGCTTCTACAAGCAAGCAACTCCTTAGCACCCCGACACACACTCAATCTAGGCTTGAAACACCTACACACTCACCTTACCATCTATCAATCATAGAAATTGCATCAAAGCTTAAAGAGCATAACTAGACTTTCCAAGTAGTTGAAAGTCACAGATCACAGCGAAGCAAGAATAAAGGCTCTAAAAATAATCATCTCTAATATGTCAATTATCGTTTGGAATGTTCAAGGATTAAATTGCCCTACAAAGCAAGCTACTTTAAGGGATTTTGTTAGGAGGGAAAGGCCTCTATTAGTAGGATTACTTAAAACCAAAATAATGTGGAAGAATGTTGTTAATTTTTCATTGGCCTCGAGTTGGCAGATGATTACTAACCATACATATCATTTTCTTAGTGGAATCTTTCTTTGTTATAAGGCTGATGAGTTCCATGTGGAGCTCCTTCATTCCACAGACCAATTAACGCATATAAAACTCTCCTTCTTATGTGAAAATTCAGACATTATCACCTCCATTCTTTATGCTAGCAATTTTGGTCTCCAACGAGTTGTATTATGGATTGATCTAAAACATCTCAGTAGGGATATTCAATTACCTTGGCTGATATGTGGGGACTAACTCTATCCTGCATCAATTTGAGGCTAATGGCAATTGTAATCTTAGAAATTATTCTGAAGAACTCAAAATCTGTGTGGATCAATTGGGCATGACAGATTTGAGGTTGGTTGGTAACAAGTATGTTTGGTCTAATAAACAAAGCTCACATTGGTTCATACAAAAGAAACTTGATCGAGCTTTAGTGAATGGCAAATGGCTTACGCAATTTCCCAATAGCAATGCAAACTTCCTTAACCTTTTAATCTCATACCATACCCCAATCTGGATAGAAAACTTGTTTCACTTGATAGCTCGGAAATTCCCATTTAGATTCAACAATTATTTGACTAATGTACCAAGTTTCTGAGAAGCTTGCAAGAGAGGTTGAGAATGCTTTTTTCATGGCATCAAGCAATAGATCTGCGTCCAGAAATTGAAAGCTATTAAATAGGAATTGAACTGGTTACAATTGTTATGGGAACCAGTTGATCATGTATTGTCCAAAGCTCAAGAAGACCTTACTAAAGTTCAACGAAAACTTACTCTATCCCCTCATGATCCACAACTCCTAAGAACTGAAAAATAGGCATTATCTCTCTATATGCTCTCTATCCAAAACTATCACTCATTACTTCAACAAATAGCAAGAATGAATTGGCTTAAAGATGGAGACAAGTGCACCAAATTCTTCTTTAATTTTATTCTAGCTTATAGGAATGGAAATTGCATCAATTCGTGAATTATTTCAAAATTTTGCTTGGTCGTTCCACATCTGCTCCTATCCTCCAAGCCAACCTCTTAGACATCAGTTCCAAGAAAGTAACTCAGGAAGTCATAAACTTGTTAACTAAAGTAGTCGATGATCAGGAGATCGAGGAAGCATTGACTAAATTGCACAGTATGAAAGCACTAGGTTTAGATGGCCTTAATGACTTCCTCTACCAAAATACATGGAATATAAAAGGTTTCTTTGTTAAGCAAGCAGTGAAGGAGTTTGTCACAAAGGGTGTGCTACTTCGGGAAGTTAATTAAACTTTCCTTTGTCTGATTCCGAAAACTTTTGCTCCTACTTCCTTTAGTGAATTCAAGCCAACATCTTGTACCAATTTCCTATATAAAGTGATCCTAAAGATCCTTGCATCTAGATTGAAACATACTCTCATCCCATTCATCAGTGATAACCAAGGAGCTTTCATTAGTAATCGACAAATTGGTGATAACATACTGAATATTCAAGAATTACTCCATAAATATTCCCAAACCAATTCACCTCCAAACTGCACTATCAAAGTTGATTTTCGTAAGGCGTTTGACAATGTGCTTTGCAGCTTCTTATGGCAGACGATGGAAGTTTTTGGTTTCCTAGCTATATTCATTAATTGGATGAAGGAATGTGTCTCCAAAGTCTCCTACTCAATTTTGATAAATGACAATCCTTTAACCTTTTTCTAGGCTGGGAAAGGACTGCAGCAAGGGGATCCTATCTCCCCTACCTCTTCATCACGTGCATGGAAATGCTTAAAACTATCATTCGATATGAAGTGGCAACGAACTCAACTTTCAAATATCATTCAAAATGTAAGAAGCTTGTTTTAACTAACCTCCCTTTTGGAGACAATTTATTACTTTTCTGTAGAGCCACCCCTGATTTAGTTCGTAGCTTCGTGAAAGCTCTATCCAGGTTCAAAGAAATCTCAGGGTTAAATATTAATCTGAACAAGAGTCACCTCATATTTTCTAAAGGCGCTGCTCCAATGGTCTCAAGCATCATCTCGCTTACCAAAATGGCAGAGAAGCCTCCACCTCTACTTTATCTGGGGCTCCTATTTTTGACTAGGAGATTAACAATCCTTGAATGTTATGCTCTTGTTCAGAAAATTCAGAAGAGAATATGATCTCGGGTGAATCACTTCCTTTAATTTTCAGGGAAAATTCAACTTATCCATTCGATTCTTAGCTCTTTGGATGTTTGTTGGAGCTCACATATTTTTCTTACCAAAGGGGCATCAAGTCGATTGAAAGGTTACTCAAGGATTTTTTATGGAATCATAAGACGGGAACCAAAGGTTGTGCTAAAGTTAAAAGGTCAAACATTTGCTTTCCAAAGGCCGAAGGAGAGTTAAACATCCCTTCAATAAAACTCACTAACCATATCCTCATCTTGAAATGATTTTGGTGGATTCTCAAAGATAGGCAAATGCTATGGATACATTGGGTTCATTCTTATTTCCTTAAAGGAAGAAGTATCTGGGCAGTCATTAAGACTAATAGCAATTCCTATTTTTTGAGCCAGTGAATTCATTTAAGGAACCTTATTCAGGAATAAGTATCTTGTACCATTGGCAACAAGAAGCTTATATCTCTATGGTTTGATAATTGGACAGGTCAATGACCCTTACTCCAATCTCAACATTTTCTTAGAGGTTTTGTCTCCTTTCCTCTCCATACTATAATGGATTCCTTCATCAACGGCGGTTGCTAGAATTTTCCAGACAACCTTAGACATCTGCAACCTCATTTCTCTTCGTCTCTCTCTCAGGATACATTCTTTTGGCATAACAGGCCAACTCATGAATTATCAAACAAAGTCATTCGGGACTTATAAAGGGTAAGGAAACCATAGGTATTTTAGTATAGAATCTTTTGGCATAAAATGATCTTACCGAGAACATCCTTTGTATTATGACTCACTATACAAAACTGGTTGAATATGGTTGATTAGATCAGCTATTTAAGCATCAATCCCCAATGCCCATTTTGTCAACTCCAGGAAGAATCTAGAGATCATTTATTTTTTTTATGATGACTAATTGGGTATGGAGAGTTGTTCTCATGCATTACGATTGCCTTATCCAAGAAAACAATTTCTCTGTTGTTGTGCATTGCTTAGCAATTCAGATAGCTACCAAGATCTCATCCACAAAGTATTTATTAGCATGTATGTCCAATCTATATGGAAAGAGAGAAATTCTAGGTGTTTTGAATCTAAGTCTAAGCTTATAGGCAATCTTATCTCTAAAATTCTAGACAACATCAAAGAACTTATGGCACAACATAGCATTCCTACCAACAACAACATTCTCTAGTCTTTTTCTCTCGATTACGTTTTGTTTGCTTAGCTAATTATTATCTGATATTTCATGTTTTTTAAGGGTATCCCCTTAGACCTGTTGTAAGCGCTTAATTATTATTTTTCCTATAAATGCATTTTATTTTATTATTTTTTAGAATTTTTTTATCAATTTATCATGATTTTCTCAATAGGAAGAAATTGTTAAAAAAATTCTTTCAAGGATACTATAGGAGACAATTTATTATGAATTTGATTGTTTTGGAATGAACATATGACTATTTATGATTGTTAGTGAATAAATGAGTTCAATTTGTTTTATTCATTTGGAGAATACTCGATGAGCATTATGATATCCTTTGTGTAAAATGCATATGTATCAAGTACTTAATACTTCGTTTAAGCATTTAATTGTCTTAAAATAGTAAAAGAACATAATTTCGTTTTTTGGGTAATTCAGAAATGCTTTATAAAGATAATAAAAAAGTTATATACAGATCTAGAGATCCCTACACAAAGAACATAATTTCACTCCACTCGTTTTGTACTAATAAAAATGTTGAAGTTAAAAAATGGTCCTAGTATCCATTTCAGATAGTAACCTAATTAAGTAATCGAGAATATTCAAAGTAAGGTGTTTACTCTAAAGCAAAGAGGTTAGGTAATTTTTTAAACAAACTCCTAATACTTTAGCTTTTTTATTAATAAGGGGTATGGATATTTTTAAATTTTGAAGTGTTTTATCTTGTTTATGTTCATTTTGTGCACATAATTGAATTTTGTGGTACATACTAAATTTTGAAGAACTATAAAGTGAATTTAATCAGCTTATGAATTAATGCAAGTAGTTAGTTGCATAGCATTTTTATGACCCATACAATTGAATGAGTAATTGAGAATCTTTAAGGTTACATTTGATTTTTTAAAGACTTTTCCAAGATTATCTTCTATTTTAGTTTGAATGATGGAATTAGTTTGTTTAAGGAAAAACAACTACTTAAGTGTGGGAGAGTTTGATGTATGCTAGTCATGCATTACTTTTATCACTATTTATATAACAAATTTCTGGTATTTTGTATGAATTTAGAGGAAATGGTATATATTTTAAGAAGTATTTTCATTTTAGGTGTTATTTGTACCCATATAAGAAAAATAAGCATAATTGGAGAATAATTTGTTTGACTTGAAGTAAATTTTGAAGATTTGGAGGACCATTGAACATAGCACTTATATGATACCATGTTGAGGCCATGTTAAAAAATGGTCAATTTTGTTTCTCCTTCATATCCCTACTTACCCTGATCTTACTCTGTAGATAAAGAACAAGAAACCTTGCACATTGTAGGTCCTATATTAACGTTGAAGATTTTTAGAGAATGATAAGTGAAACAATGGCTAGCTAAACGAACCCATATTAAGTTTGTGTAGCTCATTAAAAGACTAAGGTTTCATATTTAAAGAAAAATAAGGTATAAAAGAGACCTTTTTGGCTAAGAAATAGTAGAAAAGTAGTGGAAAGTCGACAAGTAGTTGTTTTACATTAGTTATTGATCGAGATAAAGTCGTTCTTTAAAGATAGAACAAGATTCCAAAAAGATCCCCTAAAGATTCAATATTCAAAAATAAAAATTTCTTTTCTTTTTCTATTGTTTCTTTATTGCTATTCTTTACTTAATTATAAGCTAAATAGAATATGGATTTAGGTGAAATAAACCTAGGATGTAATATTTTTATTTTATCTTTGATTTAATAAAATCCTAGCTTTCTTATCCTTGTTTTTATAATTGATTGAATTGACAAAGTGATAGTGAAAGACTCAATTATTTGATTCGTTCATCAAGATTTTAGAGATACTATGTGTGGCTAGATTACGAAATAGATAAAGAATGTTAAGCATGAGGTATTTGAGAGAAAGTCACAAGATCTTCTTAGGTTAGGGTAAAATTTATTAAGAGAGTTCATAAAGAAAATTAATTTGTTCTTAGGTTGTCTTAATTTAAAAGGGATTTTAGTTGACAAACCTATAAATAAGGGGCGTAAATCTCGAGAAATAATATAATCTAAGTTAAGAACCCTTACTAGTCCAAGAAATTAAAAGTATTCACTAAATCAAGGTGAAATTTAATATGGTGAAGTCCTAAGGAATTTCTTACCTGATTCTAGCTCATCCATATATTGATTTATTCTTGATCATATTTTTGTAATATTTAGATTGATTTATTTTATTTTCTTGTTCAATCATTCATAATTGTTGGTTTAGCTTAATAATTTTATAGATAGTTAGTAATTAGTTAATAGTCCTCATAGGATTGAATTGTACTCGTTTGTGCTAACTACAGTTACATTGTTGACTTACGAAAACAAACGATCATTTTCTTATCTTAGATTGTAGATATTGCTATGAGGGTTATTATGTTGTCAATGGTAATTCCCTAAGTAGACAACTTGTTCAGTTTTCCTAGAAAGGAATTTCCAACTTGACAACTATTGGCGTTTCCTACATCATTTATATTATAATGTTTATATTGGTCTCGCTTCTTAGCTTAGGTTATCAATTTTCTTTATCAATGCTTTCATTTGAACTACTATGCAGTAATTGCATCCATATTTTTGTATGATTTGTGGTTTATATGCCAATGATCTACTTGATTTTCAATGATAGAAATTCATTGCCATCTTCTAAATTAGTAGTAAGATAACTTCTAAAGTCTTATTGTTCAAAGTATCCTCAGCTATTGCATATATCATCTACCTTGTGGCATACTCTAATCCATTATAGAAAATTAATAATTATATAGGTAAACCATAGTATAGGAACCTTTTTAACAAGTCCTTGTATCTCTTCATAACTTATATAGGGTCTCATTGTTATAAGTAGGAGAAAATGTTGTACTGAAGCTTTATAGTCTTTACTAGTAGGAAGTCCTTTGCCAAGGACTTCTCTATTAAATTCTCCCATATAATGATTGGAGCAATAAGGAAAGACTTTAGTTACTCCTTTGTTTGATTCCCTAATGAGAATAGTAACGATCTTAACCTTATAGCATTTATGATTTCTTCATTAACCTTAAATGTGTCTCACATCTCCAATAAGATGGCTATATGCTTATTGGATATTCATTTGGTAGACTACTGAAGTTTACTAATTATTCTAACATTTGAATAATGCCCAAAGTGATCTCAAAGTTATTTTTTACATCTATCAGTCTAACTATGTTGGACTACATCTCTATAAGTGTTGGCTTAGCATAGTCTAACTTGGTTATATGCTCTCTCTCTCTCTATATATTTATATATATACACACACACTTATATAAGATAAAACCTTTCAAAATTTAAACATATTCACACCCTTTATTTAATACCAGCTCTTTGTTTTTCTACTTGATGTTGTTCTACTTATATATTGTTAGAAAAACGATGATAATTTTATTACCACCAATAAATTTGTACAGAACAAGAGTGACACACACTACACACACTCTCTCTATTTGTATTTGGTAGACCTCACATCTCTCATCATTTGTTTCTTTGTTTTTTATATCTGCCAAATGATGTTGGATTGCCTATATAGGCAATCCTTCACCGACCTTGCAACTTTCAAGTTGCTGCTGGAAAATTCTAGAGTGCCCAAGTTGTCAACTTGGGCGATGACAACTTGGGCGATGTTTCCAGACTCTTTTTTTTTTACACACAAGATTAAAAAACCTTTAAATTTTAAACATATTCACACCCTTTATTTAATACCAACTCTTTGTTTTTCTACTCGATGTTGTTTTACTTTTATATATATATATATATATATGACTTTATTAACATAATTGAATTTTTTGATACAAATTGAATTTTGAAGAACCATGAAATGAATTGAATCAACTTATTAATTAATAGAAGTAGTTAGTTAAATAGCATTTTGATGACCTATATGATTGAATGAGTAATTGAGAATCTTTAAGGTTATATTTGATTTGTTTAACACATTTCAAAGATTATCTCTTATTTTAGTCTGAATGATGGAATCAGTTTGCTTAAGAAAAAGCAACTACTTAAATGTGGAAGAGTTTGATGTATGCTAATCATATATTACTTTTATTTATAAAGCAAAATTTTGGTATTTTGTATGACTTTAGAGGAAATGGTATATAGTTTGAGAAGTACACTTTAGGTGTTATTTCTACCCATATAAGAAAAATAAGCAAAATTGGAGAAGAATTTGATTGACTTGAAGTAAATTTGGAAGATTTGGAGGACCCTTGAACATGGCACTTATATGATACCATGTTAAAGCCATGTTACAAGATAGTCACTTCTATTTCTGCTTCATAGCCCTACATACCCTTATGTTACTCCTTAGATAAAGAACATGACACTTTATATAGTGTAGGTCCCGCGTTAGCATTAAAGATTTTTAGAGAATGATAAGTGAAACAATAGCTAGCTATACGGACCCATGTCGAGGATGTGTAGCTCATTAAAAGAGTAGGGTTTCATATTTAAAGAAAAAGAAGGTATAAAAGAAAAGATATTTTTGGCTAAGAAATGGTAGGAAAATAGCGAAAAGTTGACGTGAAGTTGTTTTACATCAGTTATTGATAAAGATAAAGTCATTATTTGAAGATAGAACAAGATTCCAACCAGATCCTCTAAAGATTCAATATTTAGAAAAATGTCTTTTTTATTTTTTACTTTATTGTTTCTTTATTGCTATTCTTTGCTTAATTATGAGCTAAATAGGTTATAGATTTAGGTAGGATAAACCTAAGATGTAATATTTTATATTATCTTTGATTTAATAAAATTATAGCTTTCTTATCCTTGTTTCCATAACTGATTGAATTGACAAAGTGAAAGTGAAAGACCCAATTATTTGATTCATTCATCACGAATCAAGAGATAAGATGTGTGGCTAGATCACAACATAGATAAAGAGCATTAAGTATGAGCTATTTAAGAGAAATTCGCAAGATCTTCTTAGGTTAGGATAAAATTTATAAAGAGAGTTCATAAAGCAAATTAATGCATTCTTAGGTTGTCTTGATTCAAAAGGGATTTTAGTTGATTAACCTGTGAATAGGGGTTGTAAGTCTCGAGATATAATATAATCTAAGGGATATAATATAATCTAAGTTAAGAATTCTTACTAGTCCAAGTAATTAAAAGTATTCTCTAAATCAAGATGAAGTTTAATATGGTAAAGTCTTAGGGGATTTCTTACCTAATTCTGGCTCATCCATAGGTTGATATATTCTTGATCATAATTTTTTAATATTTAGATTGATTTATTTTGTTTTCTTATTCAATCATGCATAATTGTTGGTTTAGCTTAATAAGTTTATAAATAGTTAGTCATTAGTCAATGGTCCTCATGAGATTGAATTGTACTTGCTTGTGCTGACTATAGTTTCAATGTTGGCTTAAGAAAATAAACAATCATTTTCCTAACTTAGATTGTAGATATTACTATAAGAGTTATTATTATGTTGATGGTAATTCCCTAAATAGTCAACTTGTTTAGTTTTCCTAGAAAGGAATTTCCAACTTGTCAACTATTGATGCTATATCCATCCTACACCATTCATACTATAACGTTTATATTGGTCTTGCTCCTTAGTTTAGGTTATCAATGCTTTCATCTAAGCTACTATGCAGTAATTGCATCCGTATTTTTGTAAATTTGTGGTTTATATGCTAATGATCTACTTGATTTTCAATGATAGAAATTCTTTGTCATCTGTTAAATTGACCATAGGACAACTTCTAAAGTTTGCTATTTAAAGTTTCCTTAGTTATTGCATCTATCATCTCCTTTGTTGCATAGTCTAAACCATTATAGAAAATGTATAACTATATAGGTAAACCAGAGTATAGGGACCTTCTTAACAAGTCCTTGTATCTATCCATGACTCATATACTGTCTCATTGTTATAAGTAGGAGAAAATGTTGTATTGAAGCTTTACATTCTTTACTGGTAAGAAGTACTTTTCTAAGAACTTCTCTGTTAATTTCTCCCATATAGTGATTGAAACAACAGATTAAGAATTGAACCACTCATTTTCTTAATTCCTTAATGAGAATGGTAAGTGGTCGGGTCGGCTGGGCCGGCTTTGGCCGGCCCAACCCCGAGTCTGGGCACTAGCGGCCCAACGACTACAGCCCATTAGGTCCATTAGGTGTCATACTCCCATGCAAACACGATAACCTACGTAAACCTAGCATCCACGACGTATATAAGGTATAATTCTGCCATAATTCAGGTATGAGATTACAAAACTCTTTGCTCTCTGATTACAACGGCACAAACCCTACCAGAATACTAACCTGAGCGTCGGAGGGGCCTCCCGAGAAACAACCCCCGGCGTGCCTTTCTTTGTTTTGCAGGGATCACATAATCAGAATCAAGTAGGATATGGATCAGAATGACGATAATCCAGTTCAGCAGAATCCGGCTGAACCAGTAAGCTAGTTCTTTTGACAAGGTCTACATGTAAGATGTGTTATAGAGCTTCTCTGTCTCTCCCTCTCCCTATCTATAAGGGTTGCTAACCATAACCTAAAACTAAAATAAAACTACTTAACATTCTTTTTGTCACCTATTTATGCTTAAAGAGGGATGGACCATGCTAAATAAATTATAATCGTGTATATTTCTTTGAGAGTGTATCAGTGTAAAAGAAAATTTTAAAGATTTATCTTTTAGAGTTATAACATATAAAAAAGAATGTTTACAAATTGGAATTATAACAAATATAATGATAACTAAAAGGAAGATATTATCAGTTAGTGCAATTTAGAGCTTGACTGAAGTATTTATAAAACCAAATGGAAGGTTACATGAAAGACAAGTCCTATAAGAAAATGTTGATTTTATATGGAAAAATGGATAGATGGAAAGGCTTTAAAGATTCACCATTCTCTTTTGCCTTTGTCTTTTGTATAGAATGGAGAAAAACTCAATTAAATTTCTGAATGTTAACGTAAAATGCACTTAACTTGTCAAATTTATTAATAAACTTCTTAACTTATAATATTTAAGCACCTACCGTATCTCACCTTAAACAACAACAATAACAATAACAACCTCAGTGCATAAGGACATCAATTGTACACAGTCTTCTCGTTGCATTTTACAAATAAGTTATTTCCAATAACTCAAATCTATGACCTTTTTATTAATAAATAAGTAACCTTATCAATTACTCCAAGGCTCGCCCTCGTATCTCACCTTAAACATTTTAATTAATTAAATTTTCCTTATTTGCGTAAAAGTTAATAAAATATTCCTTTAAGTAAATTTTAATTTAATTTTTTTAAATTAATTTCATCTTTTTTAAATCATTTATTAATATTGATTTTAATTTTTTTTCTGTTTTAGTGCAAACCACTAAATTATTATTCAATTTTCAAGTAGCAATATATGTTATATGTTCTAATTGTCTTATACATATGCAGAACATTAATAAACTTATATTTATCTTTTCAATACTTAAATGAGGTTTTATTATTATAAAAGATTAAAATAAGGGAACATTTTAATTTTGTATGATGAAAATAGTTTCATGTAATACAATAATAAATCCTATTTTGATTAATATTTTATAAATTATCTTTCTCAATTATAAATATTGTTAATAAAGGAGAATGGTCATTTATTTCCAAACTTAAATTCCTTTAAATCTTCTACGTTTAATCAAAATAAATAGAGGACTATATATTTAAAAGTAACAGTTGTGTCATTTATACCATATTAAAAATTAAAAATGTGCGACAACCTATGTGAAAAAATGCACCTGCATCAATTATACATATAAATACACTACCGACAACCCTTCGTCAAAAGGCACGAGGGAATAACATTATCAAGATATATACTGGTTCAGCCAAATTCTGCTGAACTGGATTATCGTCATTCTGATCCATGTCCTGCTTGATTCTGATTACGTGATCCCTGCAAAACAAAGGAAGGCACGCCGGGGGTTGTTTCCCGGGAGGCCCCTCCGACGCTCAAGTTAGTATTCTGGTAGGGTTTGTGCCGCTGTAATCAGAGAGCAAAGAGTTTGTAATCTCATACCTGAATTATGGCAGAATTATACCTTATATACGTCGTGGATACTAGGTTTACGTAGGTTATTGTGTTTGCATGGGAGTCTGTCATCCAATGGACCGAATGGGCTGTGGTCGTTGGACCGTTAACGCCCGGGCCCGGGGTTGGGCTGGTCCAAATTGGTCCATCCGACCCAACCATAAGCCCCCTCTACTCCTCGAGTCTGAGCTGAGAGAAGGGTCGAAGGAGTACATAGAATACACAGCTTATTCGGTCGCAGGGTCGTGATAAGCCCGATCCGCCGTGCTTCACCACTTGGCGCGCGATAGCTCGGGAAGCGATTGGCCGACCGATCGTAAAGTTGGGTCGATTGATCGAAAGTGTCGACCTGTGCCTGGTCGTGCGATCGACTAGGTGCTGGCATCTGGTCGTGAGGCTAAACCTAATTATTGCCTCAACGATACGCATTTTTTGAACGCCGTTCACAACTTGGAACCAATGCACCAATGCGCCACCCAGTTGTCACACAGGCGTTGAAATTCATACCGCCTGACGTAATTTCTCCTGACGGTCCGCCTCTTCTAAGCGTCATCGAAGTTTGGGACGTCGCACCTCTTGGATTGCCTCGCATCTATTACGCGTAATTACACACGCCCCTTCGTTTGCCGCGCCATTTCAGCCTCTTAGATTTTTCCACGTGGTTAGTCCGGATTGATAGGCTTGTTCGATTGATACTATAAATACTGAGTCGGATAGCTTTTCCTCATTCCATATGGCTTCCTTAATCTCCCCCCGTCGACCTTCATCTTTTCCTCCTTTGTCGCTAAAGTGCGTCCTTCATGTGCTCTTTTTCCCTGTTTCCACCCGAAATTGCTTTGCTGGTGCCAGCATCGTGCCTTTTTCCCAGAGGAAGGGGAGAATGGAATGATCAAAACAGAGCGAGAGGTAGTTCCTGACGATTGAGGTACAGCGAGAGGCAATTCCTGACGAGGTCCTGTGGCAGTTCAAATGTGGCTGTCATAGCTGTGACAGTTGTGGTGGCTCAGACTGCCATTGCTGTGACAGTTGTGGCGGTTCAAATGTGGCTGCCATAAAACTTTGTCAGGATGAGCATGTACCGGATAGGTTATCCGACTTTAGACTGTAGATGATCGGGTAGGAAAGATAATATTTGTAGTAGGTTGAGTAGGAAAGATGTTTCTTTTCTGACTGCTCACCTGGTCGGGCTTGTGATCAGGGCAGATTTATTGAGAATAAAGAGAATTTTGTTTTTGTCTTTTACTTCTCTCGTTTGCTTTTCCCTTCTTGACGGATGGAACTCCGACCCCTTTTTGGCTTCGCATGACAAGCTACCCCCTCAGATAGCATATAGTGAACTGGTCAATGCCAGTCGGTTGATCATTCAATCTGATGCGACCCATACTCAAGCCGAGCGACGTCAGTGTTTAGAGGTCGATTTTGTCGAATAATTATTTGGTTGCTGACCGATAGACCGTTTGTCGAGTGATTAACTGTTTATTCGTATGTCGATCGATTATTCATTTGTCAGTCGATCGATCGATTATTCGCTTGTCGATCGATTGGTCTATTATTCGTTTGTTGATCGATTGGTCGATTATTAGTTTGTCGATTGATTGGTTGATTATTCATTTGTCGATCGAGTGGTCGATTATTCGTTTGCCGATCGATTGGTCGATTATTCGTTTGTCGATTGGTTGGTCGATTATTCGTTTGTCGAGGCCCGAGCGTTGCTAAAAGGCAAAACTATGTCGAAAACTGTAGCTGAACGATGTCGAGCAGTTCCAACATCTTGTGTTGGCAACCTTGTCGAATAGTTGGTAGGCTGCTCCACCCTTAATACGATTTGACTAGATCTGCCATACAATCTGTGATTCTTCATTGAAATCGGTAAAAAGTGTGGGCCGTTAAAAAACCTGACTGGCATGATCAGGAGAAAAGGTTCCCACAACGAATGCATAGAAGACAGTAAAAAGTGAGATAAAGAAAACAAGGCAAGCTTATCTATTGATAAAATGTCTTCAGGTTCTGGGAGTTCCAGGGCCTCGGCAGAGTTTTGCCTTTTACATCACGCAGGATATACGAGCCATGTCCGGTTTGTTTGACCACTTGATAAGGTCCTTCCCACACTTGCCCGAGCTTTCCAGG
>JAOSBP010000008.1:28986009-28996364 GCA_027563825.1 Erythroxylum mucronatum
ATCGCAACACTACAGTCTAAACCATAATCAAGCGACCAACTTGATTATTCAACTGTGAATCAATTAATTTAGATTCTTATAATATACATGTTTCCCATACATCTCTATGTATATGTATATTACTTATAAAAGAATCTTAGTACCTTTTGACCAGATATATAATGTTCACACAAATAAAACCAAACTCTTTTGTTTTATTAATAATAAATATTTTCATTACAAAACTGTAACTGAATAAGATAAAGTTACATATAAATACACTTGCTTTCCAGGACATTATATTTACATAACTCCAACAGTTGGTGATGAAGTCCATGTTATGGTCATCAAAGGCTTTCATGCAATAGGTTTATATTCATGCAAGATAAAAGGATTATCCACTTTGGTAATAAGAGTAATATGAGTCTTGTTCAACTTAGATAATAAGTGACCACTACTAAAGTATCCTTGCTAAGTTGACAACCATATCACATGTTAGTTCCCATGTGCTTTAAAAGAATCTTACATTGAATCCATCACGATTAAGGGCTTTATTAGGATAAAGATTGAACATTGTTTCTTTTATTTCTTATCTAATGGCATCCCTAGTAAATTCATATTCAAAATTACTAGGAAAGGTATCAACAAGGTAAGCTTTTAAATCTTTAGGTAAAGAATTCACCTCCAATTCATTTCTCAATAGCTTCTTGAAGTGCTCATATGCTAAATCCTTCAATCCTTCTTATTCATTGATATCTACCATCAGCATTATGTAATGAGACTATTTTATTCTTTTTGGCTTCTATCTTGAATGGCAATATAAAAAAATTAGTGGTCCTGTCTATACCACATAACTAGAAGATTATTTATTTCTTCTTCAATTGGGAATAAAAGTCATCTAGAGTAGTCATATATTATTTTGAAGTTTAAGTTTTAAGAAGTATGAGCGAAGGATCAATAGCATTCAAAGCCAAGAGATCCTAAAATTGTTGAGGGAAGTGAAAGATGCATTTTTCTCTATATGTAAAGGATTTGAATTCTTTTTATGAATAAGGCTAAGTTCTAACTTGATAGCCTTTAGCTTCTAGACATATAAAAGGGTTTAAGATCTAAGTATCTAACTACTTCAATGTTCAAGCCTTTAAAGACTACTAATTTAATGTTTGGATGTTTCAATAGAGCACTGAAGAATCTAAAAGGGGGTTTTCCTTTTGTTATAATAGAAGTATGGTTAAAAGTAAAATGATTGAAAAATTTGACAGAGCTAAGAGGAAAAATAGTCATCCAAATAGAGTTCACCAAGCAATATTGAGTTTCTTTTGCAAAAATTAACTCCTAAATTGTCTATTATTCAAGGTAAAATAATTACGAATCTATCTCAAGCCATCGAATTCAAGATCCCTAACGAGATTTGATAAATATTCATTTACATGCTTCATCTTTACCTAAGGCCATAGACCTCTTGAGAAGAGAGACTGTAATTGAAATCCCTTCCTAAGACACTAAGTCAATCAAAAGTTGCCCTCTTTAGAATTCAAGGTTAGTGGTATATATGACAATGTAATTAGGATTGAATAAGAAGAACCTTATAATGGATGTATTAGTCTTTAAGGCTCTAGCTTTATAGTTTAAAAACATAAGGATCAAAGGAGTTTAGAATTCTCCTATTATAGAGAACCCCATAATTGCTAAAATCCATAAACTCTTATGAAATTATTCATTTTTTATTTTGTTTCAACCAAACAAATAAAATGAGGCTTCTTTAGAATGAGAAAATCCTTAAGAGCCTATTGTTTATTGGGGTTGTTAAGACCTTTTACATTCCATTTGACCATATTTGTTAAAGAAAAGATGTACCATATATCTTCTTCCTTGATTTCCTCCTAGTTTTATTCTTTCTAGTACTGGGATCAATCTTACCATGTTTATTTATGTTAGTACAAATATCCATATTTCCTTCCTTTGCAAAAGAAATCATTGGAGCATTTTGCAATTAGCTAGGAGATCTTATTTCCAAGTTTATTTCGTTTGCACTCTTTAAGCTTAATTTGTTACGTAGTAGTTCAAAATTGGTGCCTTCTTCCTCTTCTTCGTGAGCAATTTCCACTTCATGCAATTTATTATTGTTTTTATTAGCATAATTACTTCCTTCTACTTGGTTGATTCCTCTGTAGGATCAATTTTTTTCAAGTCCACTTCCAGTGTATTTGGAGGAGTGCTTCTAATATCTACTTGTTTATATAGGAGTAATAGAGGCTAAGTTGAGGCAATGCTATTTTGAGTTTCCTTCTTCAACTCTTTAATGGTTAATGTGACCTCTTTTCCTTTAGGTTTTCAAACTTTCACTTTCACTTTCCTTCTTCTTTGGTCTTCATAAATAAAATATGGGTTTGGAAGCTTCTATCATATTTCCTTCCTCATCAAAATTCTTAATTATAATTGATTTAAGAAGTTATTTTTTAGTTCCAACTTGATGCAAACCTAAACATATCATATTCTCTTAAGGCTTGCATTTTTCATCTAAACTCGATGGTCTTCCAAGGGAGCTTCTGATGTGACTTAATCTTTCTAAGAACCTATCTCTAGGGAGACTCTATAGAAATTTACACAGATTGGAATGGTCCTCATCCTTGCTTTACCCAAAGAAAGACTAGGTTTCTATTTTTTGAATGTCAATGGCCTCCTCTGAATGTGCTGAGGTCCTAACTCTATTATCTTCTTAACTTTATCTTGATAACTTGAAGATAAAGAAATTTTCTTTACTAATCAAAATAATTTCCAGTCTATACCTTATTTGGTTAGCGTTTTCCTATTGCAAAACTTGAGGGAAAGATAGTTGTTTTTGTATAAAATAAAATCCCACAAGAGCTAGCTATCGTTTCTTTACACCTATGTTAAAGACCTCCTCAAGAGGTGTGAGTAAATCTGCACTTTGGGTAGTTGGAACATATTGGAGCTTGCCAAAAGTAAATGGATCTCCAACCACCTTGTTCTAGGCAACTCCAGTGTTTGGAGTACTTCTATCACCTAGTATTTCATCCGAAATAACTCTAGCTTCAGCTGAGTTTGACCACAATAGAGTAGAGGATACCAAGGTTAGGGTTGAGATCAAGGTTCATGGAAGTAGAACGCTTATTGTGATATGTCAGAAAGTTTTAGAAAAGAAAAAAGAGAAAAGGGCAAACTTTACACTGAGGAAACTGAAAAGAAAAATCTTGAACTTGCAGCGTTTAAGAGAAACATGATCAAGTGCATGAACGTCAAAACAATGCAGGGAAATTTTTTTTTTTCAGGGATTGAATCTTGGCCAACAGAAACAAAAGGCGTCGTGGTCAGCTCTCCTCCAAATAAAAACATTAATTCGTTATACCATAATTATGTCGTCAACTTCTTTATGGCCTCAAAATATTATCCAAAGAATCTATTTCTGATAATATTTGTGGATAAGAATCTCTAGCGGATGCCACAACACAGACACTAGTCTTGCTACCCAACAAAACTTATGACTATACCTTCCTGTTTCCTTTCTGCTTGCTGATTCACCACTTGCATGCCAAAAACATGCAAGTTCTTGCCCATCCCTCTCTATGAAGCTTGCCCATCTCAAGAGGTACAACGCCAGTGAACGTCTTCAAATTAGTAGTTGGTGGCCGTGACATGTGTGAATTTTAGGTGTACAATTGTCGATTAGGTTGCCTTTGTGTTCTAGAATTGATTTTGTTCTGCTAGTTGATTTGATGCGACTCACTGCTTCTATTCATTTGTACTTTTTGTGTGTTCTCCAATGTCTTGGCTTTGCGTTGGTTGACTGGCAACTCTTGTGGGTTGTATAAGCCATTTTGGTTTTTGTGAAGAAACCCACTTCTTGATTTGCTGCTTCAATGCTGTAATTCGTATCCTTTTCTTTTTTCTTTCTTTTTTTTTACTTCCCGGGTTGTTGTTTTTCTTCAATCTGCGTCTACAATTACAAGTCACATCACTAGCTAATCGTTGCTTATCTCGTTAATTCTTTAAAGACTGCCTAGTTTTTTGCCTGAGATTTGACTCTGTTTATGTACTTTGAAAGTGAAATACAGTATCTCTGTATGTAAAATGCCAATCACGTAGTTATGGTGCTTATGAAACTGCTAACGACGCAGCTAAACATGCCTTCATTTTTGTTTACCTTTCTATATTATCAAGATTTCAGGGTATTCTGATAGATGACTATATCTCTGGTTTTCATATCTTGATACCGATCCTTGGAAATTTTCCAGCTTATTGCGTACAGTGAACTTCGCCTTTTTTCTGAATTCCCATCCAATCAAACTATTTTCCCAAGTCTTCAGCTTAATCTTGCACGGAAAAAGTTTTAAATTTCAGGTATACTGGGAAAGCAAGCAGAAAAATCTAGGAGTTCCACTTAGAAAGGCATGATGAGTGGACGTCAGAATGGAACGATAGCAAGCGCAAACGTCACTAAAACATCAGTTAGGGTAAAGTAAAGCTATTGTTTTTTCTTTTACTTGCAAAAGTTAACTGTTTTGAGTGCGTCGATTAGGAATTTCATTGGAAGTTGGAACCTTTGGAAGCTTCCTTGATGATTTGAAGTATATTGGAGTGAAGAATTTTGAATTAGATAAATATTATTGGAGTTATCTTTGGAAATTTGAATTGCATGCTCCAAGATAGACGTTGAATTGTGGTCTTGTTTAGATTACTGCTTTTAGTGCTTTCTATTTAACTCCTTTTGATATTAGTTATGGCAGAAAATCCATACAACCTGGTTACTCTGTGACCAAGTTACCTCCAGTTTTGATGAATGAAGATTTGAATTCAGAAACTTTTCTCAAGGGTACATCATGGTTATCCTACAGTTGGATCCTTTTATTTGTCTTTTCTCTAGACAATTCTTAATGGAAAGTGCAGTCAGAAAATCGGGGAAGTGTAGGCATTGCATAAGAGGATTAGATGTCCAAGGAAGGAAGACTACTCTTCAGTCAATCCCATTGCAGCTAGTATATTCTGTTATATGGTTCTCAATGTACAAATGCCACTACAATGGTGGTTGTTGCTTGACTAATGATTTTATATGTTCCTGTCACACACACACACACTCACATCAGTTTCATACGCTGCCAAATACAAATTAGAAATGTTTATTTTTTCCTGAGATTCATGTTCCATTTCTACCACAAGTGATTTAACTGCATGTAGTAGGTGTAACCAATACCATGTCAATTACAAGGGATGCCATCATATTTGATTGCTGTACTAGGACTTCTTTTTTTTTTTTTTCTGTGGCTAGTTTGTACACATGCATTATGTACATATCAGGTTCTAACCTTTGGCCAATTTGAATTTCTCAGGATCCACGTCTGATAGAGGAGCCACTACAAACAGTTTCTTCATCTGTAGGTTTTCAAGCCCAAACCCAATGTCCGGTTTGTCTGAGCAGTAGCAATTGCCCAACTGTTCATTCCAGAACAAAACTCATGAATAGTTTGGTTGAAAGAGGGAAGCCTAGAGAAGCTCATTCTGTCTTTAATAATTTAGTGGAAGATGGACATAGGCCAACCATTATAACATACACAGCTCTTGTAGCTGCCTTGACTCTGCAGAAACGTTTCCGGTCCATTCTTATGGTGACATCTAAAATTGAGGAGCATGGAGTGAAGCCTGACACTATACTTTTTAATGCCATGATTAATGCTTTTTCTGAATCTGGGGATGTAAAGGAATCCATGAAACTCTTTCACAAAATGAAGAAATGTGGATGTAAGCCCACTACTGTTACATTCAATACCCTCATCAAAGGATATGGGAATGCTGGTAAGCCTGAAGAAGCTTTGAGATTGCTAGATTTGATGTTACAGGATCAAAGCATCAAGCCAAATCATCGGACATACAATATTTTAATTAGAGCCTGGTGTAACAAGGGAAATATAAAAGAAGCATGCAATTTATTGTACAAGATGGTAGCATCTGGTCTGAAGCCTGATGTTGTTACTTACAATATCCTAGCTAGGGCTTATGCTGAGCAAGGGGAAACAAGTAGGGCTGAAAACATGTTAATGGAAATGCAGAACAAGAGAGTGGCACCGAATGAGCGCACTTGTGGCACCATTGTAAATGGCTATTGCAAAGAATCTAAGATGATAGAAGCCTTGAGATTTGTGTCCAGGATGAAGGAGCTTGGAGTGCATCCTAATCAATTTGTTTTTAATTCTCTAATCAAGGGATTTCTAGACATCATGGACACAAATGGAGTTGATGAGGTTAGTTCTTTCTTTCTCACTGCAAACTCCATGCCAAATACTAAAAGGTGTCTCTACATTTCAAGATATTACCTTCATATTTAGCAAAATGATCTCTGACTCTAATGGGTGCACAAACAAGTTTCTATTCTCTTTGTTGTGGAAAGATGAAACGATGCACATCTGATCTGCATTTGTTTTTTTTTTAACTGATTTGTTGAAGATGAAAGATAATCTCTTCATATCAGCTGTCACAAACACACCTAGACAGAAAAGAAAAGATGTATGTGAGAAGGTGTCAATTGACTGAATTCTTCTGGCTATTTAATCAAAATAGGAGTTAAGAGTCCACAATAAAGTGCATTTGGATCCTGTGTTTTCACCATAAATATTAACTTGTAGTTGTATATAGACTCACAATTTGTCTTAGAACTACAAAATGCTAACAATTACGATGCTTGTGTAACATGTATAACACATGCATACACAACCAATAATTTGACTCAGAACGCAGTTAAAATCATTTTGGCCTTTACATGACAGAGGTGATTGTTCTAAGCGTGGCTGAGAAATGCCACTCTTTGTTGTGCCTCCCACAGCCCTCTATCTCCCACCCTTCTCGTTGTAGGCCACTTTGTGTTGACTACATTTTGATAAGGACATAGTAGAGGGAATGAACCGTTGGCATGTGATATAGACAAAATGTTTTAGTACCAACTCCAGTTTGACGTTTAACTTAGCATTTCAATGTAGAGTTTGATAACAAATGAAGAAATCTAGATACAGTCTCAAGTGTATGATAGAAACCTTGCAGTAATGTAATTGACGTATTAATTTCTCTTCTCTATGATCTTCAATGTGTTCTAATTTATAAAATCTTTATCGACGAGGTAATCAACAGGCACTTACATTAATGGAAGAGTATGGTGTCAAGCCAGATGTTATAACATTCAGCACAATCATGAATGCATGGAGCTCTGCAGGGCTTATGGACAAGTGCCAGGAGATCTTTAATGACATGGTGAAGGCAGGAATAGAACCTGACATACATGCATTTGGCATTCTCGCAAAAGGTTATGTTCGTGCTGGAGAGCCTGCAAAAGCTGAGTCTGTACTGACTTCAATGGATAAATCTGGTGTGCACCCAAATGTTGTAATCTGCACCACGATCATCAGCGGATGGTGCACTGCAGGTAAAATGGAGCAAGCAATGATGGTTTTTGAGAAAATGTGTAAGATTGGTGTTTCCCCCAATCAGAAAACATTCGAAACATTGATATGGGGTTATGGGGAAGCAAGACAACCTTGGAAAGCAGAACAGGTGCTGCAACTCATGGAAGAGAAGGGTGTCTTCCCTGCCAACAGCACTATGGAGCTTGTTGCAGACGCATGGCGTTCCATTGGCTTATGGAGTGAAGCAAAGAGAACTGTGACCACTGAAGATGATCAAGGAGGTATTGCGGATGTCAATGCAGAGAAAATTCCATTGGAGCGGATATATGAAGAAGAAAAAGATCTTAATTCCTCGTATTCTAAGCTCTTGCAGCTACCTCGGGAAATTACAACCAGGAAAAGTAGATCCTCTGCAGTTACAATAAGAAGCCAAATAACAGTCAGGGACTCTACTTCTTCCTCTGGGACTTGGCGGGCTGGTACTAAGTCCATTTTCTTCAGTAGAATGTTTGCGTCTGGGAGGCGAACACCAGTTATATGCAGGAAGCAGCATCGTACTCTAGATGCAATGTGCGGGATATTCGCAAGTTCGTGTAGGGTCGTATCCATTAACTGAAGGGAAGATATTGGTAGTTCCTACACTCAACACTAAGAGCTTGTGTTCCAAGGCAGAATGGAAAAAGTCTCCCCTCGTTCCAAGTAATTCTGGCGTCTCATGATTATACACTCCCAATTTGAGTCAAAAGGATGGATCAACATGAGAAGTTTCAATTATTATTTGCTCCGTAAGGCTGTATATAATGCAATCACCGTGTCATGAAACTCACTTCATGTCTGTTGATTTATAGGCTCAAGCATTTGCGTCAAAAAGTGTTGATAATTCCTGCTAACTGTTGGTCTGTTAAATCAACAAACTGGCTCTGTAAAAATGTGCTGATTATGAGTATTAGCTGTCAAATTTCTTGTTCAAGGTAATGCTATGCGTTCAGTATTATCAGTCTTCTTCAGGAAATTTTCTGTGTGATTTGAATTGACATAGTGGTTAGAATAATTACTCAACCAATTCAAGAACAATGTTTATACTTCCATTTTCTATGAATACAAGAACAATGTTTATACTTGATCAAACAGGCATTGGAAAATTATAACTCGTAGGTTAACATATATCTTATGATGTGTGTGTTTAGACTCGGTAAAATAGACTCGGTGTGATACAAAATTAAAGATTCAGATTCGAGTTGATTAAACTTCGGTCAAGAGAATCTGCTCAAAACTCTTTCACCAAAATGACATCATTATTAGTGGTAGGAAGACTTAGAGAAGGGACTCAAAACAAAACACTTACACATCACTGTATTTGAGTCATGTTCTATGGCTAATTTTGCTTTTACGAAGTAACATCTCGTTTTCATACTAAAGATTAGAACCTTAAAATATAGTACATGAAAGATAATGAGAGATTTAGAAAAAAAAAACATCTCATACTTATGCATAAAGTTAGCATACACACACGTGAATTTTAAATTTTTACATATAAAAATAATTATACGTGCATCTATTGACATTCTGGATATAATTGATTGTAAATGTGATTATGTGAGAATTGTGAATTAATTAAAATGAAAATTGATGTGGAGAAAATGTATATTGATTTAGACATTTTTGGAAAATTTTAGAATTTGTTGAATATTACTGAAAAAATGGCAATTGGCAGGTAAATTGGTGAATGCAAATAAAAATAAGAATAAAATGATTAAGTCTTCATAGGATCCACCTATAATGCGCTTACAATTAACAATTAGAACAATAAATAAATCAGGTATAGCTTCTTAGTGTAAGGAAAGTGTATTTATCTTATTATTTTCCCAAATTTCTCATCCTAATTAAATATTATACTCTATACACTAAACTGTCCTAAGTTGCTTATATCCCTACTTTGATAATTTTCAGCTCAACCTTCATAAATAGATTTATTATATGCACACAACATATGAAAGATTATCACAACCACTAATTGTTGGATCCCGTTTCCGTACCTTCTCTCTCTAAATTTCGACCATGTGAGCTCCAAGCATTAATTGTTGGATCCCGTTTTCGTCTCCGCTTTGTTAATTGTTTTCCTATTCGCGACTTTTGATTCGCATTCGATTCAGAATTCTGCTTTTCGTTTCCGTTTTTCGGTTGGGATCCGGTTCCTGAGATCGGGTCCCAACACTAATAATCTCCTAACTTGTAACTTATTCTTAATTGTGTCAACCATGTCATCATTTCTGGTACAATTATCCAAAAAGTATTATTGAACTTCATGTCGATGTTTCAAACAATAAACTAATATATTCGTTACCCTATCACTAGTATAAAGCGTTAGAATATAAATGAGGCTACCATTTAAAAATAAAATCAAATATCAACTATAGCATAACAAAATAAAATTTATATAAAAATTTATTAAAATACATTTCTAAAACATTATTTACCTTAGAATGCAACCTAGTTAAAATATTGTTAATATAATATAAGCTCATAATTATGTAACCCTTACTTTAATTTTCAAGTTTCTATGTATCTATACATGTTCTTCATTAATCAACACGAAAAATGTCATAGAGGTTGTTTGGAAGAGGATGAATTGAATTAAATCTTGTGATTGTATTCAATTCATCTGTTTGGAACCAACAAAAGAGGATGGATTGAATTCTGCTGTGAGTTTAAAACTCAGTTTCTTAACAACTTCAATTCGCGTCCTAAGTCACGTGAATTCAACCCCAACAGCCCGTCTCTTCTGTTTTCACGCAGAAACCCAATATACCCTTTATTCCAACATGAATTTTATACTCACATAGCGCCAAAAGCTCGATGACTTCTGGTTGGGTCGGATGCATCGGGCCCGAGTCCATTCTCGCAGGCCGATCGATCAGTCTCACCCCATAAGCTGATTTGGGTTTGATCCACACATTCACAGCCCAT
>JAOSBP010000008.1:29010349-29027465 GCA_027563825.1 Erythroxylum mucronatum
GCCAAAACTCGTAGCTCTCTGCTCCTTGAAAATAGTCGCGTCAACATTGCATTTGAAAAAACCATCCGGTGGTTGTCGCCAACTTGAAAAGTTAGTATGCGACCTATCTTCTAGCACGTTAACCCTCTCAAAGCACTGTCGTGCTTCCTGCTAGGATTTAAGAAAATTACCTACAAAACTAACAACCATGCTTGGAGGGACGGACTTACCTTGCTAAATGCGAAGGGTTCGGTGATACCAAATACTCCATAGAAGAGTTAATACTCGGATGGAGAGGTTCTGAAGCTCCTGATCCATGCTACCGAAACACAAATCACAACAAAATCAACCCAAAAGTTTCATAGAAAGCAGACATGCACGAAAATCGACAGACTAAGACTTGCACTCTAGAGAGAAAAAGAAGCTTGTTCTGTTAAGTTTTTTGTTAGTAAATCTAAAAATAAAGATTTCTAGAGACATTTGAAATAATAAAAAATTGCTATAGTTTTTAAATAATCTAAAAATGCAGGTAATTGTCTTTCATAGAGAGAGAGACTAGCTGAGATTTCGTAACTTGCTTCGACCGCCAGTGGCTTTGCTCCCTTCTTCATCCCATGGCCTCTTCATCTTCTTCACCTTCTCGTTTACCTCTTAATCTCTCCACCATCACCCAGACCTTCCCATTCGCTTCCTTCCCCTAATCCTAACTTCATCTAAAATGTGAAACTGAGCCTTCAACCCCCCCTTCCCCCGCCTTAAAGATTTCGATATCTGCAGATGTACCCGTACAAAAGCAGGTCCTTTGTGACCATCCCTTCAACGGAACTAGTGCCTTCTTTAAATCCTCAAGAGCTTGTAAGTTTACAAGCCTCTGAGAAAACTCAACTACGTAAAACATAGAAATCAGTTGTCTCCGAATTGGTGGAGGGGTCTATGGATGCTAAGGCATTGGCCTACTATCCTCCAGAGATAAAGGACGACTAGATCTTTGTCATTCCTCCGCCAGAGTTAGCAAGGAAAGGTGCAGCTCAGTTCTTAAATGCTTTGATTGGTTTCTTTATTGGTAAGCGTCCTGCATACCCAGTAGCTCAGAGAGCTCTATCAAAAACTTGGCTAGCTTTGGTTTAACACAAACTTTGATTACAACTTCGAACAAATTTATGTTTAAGTTTGATTCAGAGGAAGGAATGAACTCTGTTTTGGAGAAGGGCCCTTGGCATATCCAAGGGAAACCTTTATTTTTTTTAAGAAAATAGAGTTTGAATCCTGGTAAGCAAGAAGAGGTTAGGTGTGCTCTGGTGTAGATTGGATTCCATAACATTCCTTATGAATACTAGAACAATGAGGGATTGGGCAGAATAGCTAGTGCAGTAGGGAAACCTCTTCTAATGGATACCCAAACAGCTAAGATATGTGTTTTTAGTTGGCTACTTATAATGAAGATGGACAAATAACCTTTAATGAAGTTCAAATAGAGTATGAATGGAGACCTGAACATTACACATAGAAGGAGTGGAAGCCTACAGGTCGCCTTTTTGAGACTGGGTTGCAACAGGAGTTGGATACGGAGAAGGTTTCACAACCAATCAATGTAGACCAACAAATAGAGCTTGGTCAGGAGCAAGTCCCTAAGGAGGCACAACAAAGTCCTAATGATAGCAAACCTTCAGATGTCCTAACTGATCAAAGTAAGGGCAAAGGAGTTCAGGAGACTCAAGATGATCCAGAAGGATGCCTTGCAGATGCTGACCCCCTATTGTGAGTAAATCAAGTAATCCTCTTTCTTCTCCTAAATCTAATTTGGTTTCTATTAATTCAATTGAGCCACAGAGTCCGAGTCTTCTTAATGATGCGGAGGGGGATTTTACTATTAGAAAGAGTAGGAAATCTAGGAGAAAACAAAATTCGTAGGTCTTTAGTACATTTTTTTATGGCTTTAGTTTTTTGGAATGTTAGAGGTCTCAATAATTCAAAAAAATAGTTAGCTGTGAAGTCTTATCTTGAGATGTTGTCAAGTTCTTTTGTCTGCTTGATTGAATCTAGGATTAAGTCTCTTTCCCGTTTGAATAATTTGTGCTCTTCCTTATTTCCTAGATGGTGTAGTTATAGTAATTTAGATCAGGCTTCAAATGCAAGGCTAGTGTTAGGTTGGAATCCGGACTGTTACATGTGTTCTCCTATTGTTACAACTGACCAACTGATTCATATAAAGGTGACTCCTCTTAATAGTGCTTCAGTTTTTTTGTGTGACTTATGTGTATGGTTTAAATAACTATAATCACATAAAGTTCCTCTGGTCTGCTATTTCTAATATCAAACTTAATGTTGGTAGTCACCCGTGGGTTATTGATGGGGATTTTAATGCTATTTTGTTTTCTCATGATGTTGAGCCTCTTAGTACCTCGGCTCTTACTGGTATGAAGGACTTTAGGAAGTATGTTGAGGATTGAGTTTTGTATGACTTAAACTCTAGTGGTCCTAGTTTTACTTAGACCAATAAACAATCAGGTGACCTCCTTATAGCCAGGAAGTTAGATAGAGCTCTTGTCAATTCGGCTTGGAGTTCTTGTTTTCCTAGATCCTATGAAGTGATTCAAAATCCTAACATCTCTAACCTTTCTCCAGTAGTGATCAGGGCTTTAGCAAACCAGCAAAAAAGATCTACTCCATTCAGGTTTTCCAACTTCTTAGTCTTCAGGCAAATTTTCTTTAGACCGTAGAAGATGCTTGGTCTTCTCAGGTTTAGGAGACTTCTATGTTCTATGTGGTGTCTAAGCTTAAATTAGTTAAAAATGCGCTCAAATCTCTAAACTCAGATTAGGTAGGTGATTGAATGTTAGAGTTGAAACCTGTCAAGCTGCCCTTAATAATATCTAAGATCAAATGCAGCAATTGCCTAATAGGTCTCACCTGGTTACCTAGTAAAATGAGGCCATTACCAACCTGATTAAAGCCTTAGGGGACCAGGAGTTGTTTTATAAACAATCTTCCCGTATTAAATGGCTCAGAGAGGGAGATAGAAATATCAAATTCTTTCATAATTCTATTTTGTCAAATAGGAACAGGAACAATGTCACTCCTTACTGGCGGGCACTGGTCATAGGATTGTTAATTTTGAAGATATCCAAAAACAGTTCCTAGGTTTTTTTTCAGAGCATTCTTGGGAACAAAAAAAAACCTACCCTCCTCTAAAGTGTATGTGACAGCTCTTTTTCTTTCTCCAATTCTTGAAAATTTTAAAAACAATCTCCTTATTGAAGTCTCAGCGCAAGAGATTAGGGATGTCTTCAACTCCTTTAACTCAAATAAGGCTCCTAGTCTAGATGGTTTTAATGATTAAAGGAGCCTTATTTGGGTTAAAGGAGTTGAAGACATCCCTAATCTCTTGCACTGAGACTTCAGCAAGGGGATTGTTTTTAAGATTTTCAGGAATCAAAGAAGGAAAAAGAGATTGTTTTAATGGTTTTTTCTTTAAGAAAACTTGGCATATTCTTAGAGATGATATTACTCGGGCCATCCAAGATTTTTTCCAACGTGGGAGGCATCTCAAAGAGCTTAATTCTACTTTTATTTCTCTTATTCCTAAGATAGATCACCCTTTCACTGTGTATGATTATAGACCAATCTCCTGCTATAACATGATATATAAGGTGATTTTGAAAATCATGGCAAATAGGTTTAAAGATTTGCTCCCTCACATAATCAGCCTCAGTCAAAGTTCTTTCATCAAGGGTTGCCGAATAGAGAACAATATCCTACTGGCTCAAGAGATCTTTAAGAATTACCACCTTTCAAATAATTATAAGTGTTGTGCTTTTAAAATTAATTTGAAAAGAAGCCTATGATTCAATTCACTGGGATTTCCTCCTGAATGTGCTATTAGTTGTAGGTTTTCCTCCTACTTATATTAAGTGGATTAAAGAGTGTATTACCTCTCTTTCTTATTCTATCTTGATCAATGGATCTCCCTCAAAAAAAATTCATGGTAAGTTAGGCTTAAGACAAGGGAATCCTTGATCCCCGTATGTCTTTATTATTTGCATAAAGGTTCTCTCTAGGAGTTTGGATGCGTCTATAGCTTGTAGTGACTCTTTTAAATACCACTAGAGGTGTAAAGCTCTTAAACTCTCCCACCTTTTGTTTGCTAATGATCCTTTGCTGTTTTGTCATGCTGATTTGGGTTCGGTCTAAACTATGCTTAATTGTTTGTACACGTTCTCAAATTTGTATGGTCTGGACATGAACTTAATAAGAGTCAGTACTTTTTATCTACTGATATAGATCATATGGTTCACTAGCTGGAAACACTAATTGGTCTTCAAAGAGTTCACCTTCGTATTCGTTACCTGGGGGTACCTCTCTTAATAGGTCGATTGTCTAGGAGAGATTGCATGCCTTTGTTGGATAAAATTGATGCCAGAGTAAACAAATGGACCCATAGAACCTTTTCCTATGCTGGTAGACTACAGTTGGTTATTTCTGTGCTCTCAACTTTTCAGGTGTATTGGTCTAGTCATTTCATTCTTCCTTCTTCCATTATTAAAGAAATAGAGACAAAATTAATGAATTTCTTGTGGTCTAGGAATATTGTGTCTAACTCTCATGCAAAGGTTAAATGGAATGACCTGTGTAAACCCAAAAGAGATGGTGGTTTAGGCATTAAACATTTATCTACGTGGAATAATGTTCTTATAGGAAAAAGAATTTTGGTTCTTTTTAATGATAATGAAGCTTTGTGGGTCAAGTAAGTCCATACCATTATTCTTAGAAGAAACCTTTTCTGGAGTGCCCAACCTAGTAATAATAGTTCGTGGAGTGGGAGGAAGCTGTTACATGTTAGGGATCTTATTAGGAACCAATTCATATTTAAGATAGGAAATGAGATATCTACTTTCTTATAGCAGGATCCTTGGCATCCCAGAGGTATCCTGAAGGACCTCTCAATCCCCAAAGTGATCAATGGATCAGAATTACCAATGATTGCAAAAGTTTATGATGTTATCAGAAATAATGTGTGGAGCTGGCAAGAGGCCATAATTGAGACCATACGCACCCTGGAGCCTTTGCCATACCAACCAGAATGCTCCTAACCTAACAGATTGGAATAGCTAGCTAGCTCCTCCAAAGCATACACAAATGCTTCGGCCTACACTACTTTGAGACCTCCTAATCCCCGTGTCTCTTGGCATAAATTAGTCCGGGATAAAAGAATTAGCCAAAGATATTCCTTCATCCTATGGCTAGCTTTTCTTAATAAGTTGCAAACGAGGGATAAACGTCTCTTCTCTTATATCCCAAATCACTGCTCTTTGTGTTTCTTGGATAATGAGTCTATTGAGTATCTGTTTTTTGAGTGTTCCTACCCAAAAACAGTGTGGATACATTGTCTAAACCATTTTCAAATCCATTTGCCTAACCTGATAAATCTTCAAGCCATTCTAAATTGGTTTAACCATCCTCCAAATTACAGAAATATTGACCTCAACGTTTTTATCATTCTCCTCTTTGTTATTGTGTATAACCTTTGGTCCGAAAGAAACCACCGAACCTTCAAAGATAAAATCTTGGAAGTTGGGAGCATTAACACTAGAGTGGTTTTCTAAGTTATGGAACATCTCAGCTCAAACACTAAAGGAAGATAATTGTTGGTGTGGATTTTTCTTCTCTAATGTATTGTTTTGCAGGTTTGCTTCCAGTTCATCACAGTAGGAGGTCTAAAGAGGAGATCAGATTCTCCTACTCCTCCTTGGTTTCTTAAAGCAATGGAGATCCTATCCTTCATCAGATTAGGAGAGTACCCTTTCAGGTTTCTCCAAGGATGTCTTGGGCGAGAGTTTATGCAAGTATCTGATGGAGGCTTCAGGTAAGGCATTAGCTTTCTTTTCTTTCGATAGTCTTAGAGCAGAAAATTATCAAGACTTGGCATCACGCTGTTAGGACAAGATGTGTGCAAGAAGCAGGGGGAAAGGTTTTCTCCTACTCAATTCGGTATCTTAAGCAATGGAGATCCTATCATTTCATCAGAATAGAGAGTTCAGTTAAGAAGCTTTAGCCTATGAAGTTTTATCACAATATTTCTAGCTTTTGGATGCAGAACTACTTTACTAGTTCAGTTTATAAATGTGTGTGTAGCTAGTTAAGGTTGTACCCTTTTAGGTCTCTGTAGAGAATCCCATAATAATAAATAGAATCCTATAATAATTGATAGTCTTGTAATTAAGGGATTATCCTTATAGAGTATCCTTAGCTGTAATATCTAGCTATATTAGGATATTCCCAAATAAGGAGTCTTCCTAATTAGGAAGATTCCCATAACTATGTACCCCAGCTCTATATAAGAATAGCAGTATCTACACACCTTTTTTATCATCATTTTTAATAAATATCATAAGCTTTTACAGTCTCTCCAAAGATATCTTGTATGGAAGGTATATATAGGCTTGATTGTTGTGATCTATTTCTTGTATAGATATAGATCTCGTGTCTTACTATTATTCCTCAAGGAAGCATTTTGTAGAGTTTTTCATGTTTTCTTACCCTGCGTTTGGTTACTGTTCCTGTGAGTGAGGACAGTGGACGAGACAAACAAATCCTGCCCCTAGGTTTGGTTATGTCATTTTGGTTTTGGAATGAAATTTGCAATTGGACAATCTCCAGTTTTGTACATTTGATTTATTAAATTACCGATTTACAAAAAAAACAAACAAATTGCAGGCAATTTATTTTTAACCAAGTAAGCAATTTGATGCTAGATAACTGAAAGATGCAAGTTAAACCTGTGAAACGACGATGTCATCAACCCTAATACTTCATTTGTAACAGAACATGGAATGCCTTTCACCTACTAAATGATTATATGAAAGGTAAGATGTTCATTTATCTCGGGCCAAAGCATCAAACATATACACTCTAACACGCCTATAGAGAGAGAGAGAACGAGATGTGTACCAAAAAGTTGAGAAAATTATGAAAAGTTCAGACTTTTATCTACAGGGTCCAAGGTCAAAGAAGTATTGTATACTATAATCAGAGAACAGTTCCATCTAGTGGGGTGGAAAAGAAAGCCCAGAGCAAGCAAAAGCGTAACTGCCTATACGATCCCCCTTAAGCTCTAGATTTACAATGTAGACCATGAACAATTTGTTACACGCATCCACCAGACTTTGAAAATCAAAATTTTGATCCCCAACGCAACCCAGCATTACCAGAACAATTCAGTGTCTCCCAATCCAATCACTAGATGTGAATCCTAATCAATGGACTGCTCACATTCAACTTCTGTCAGCTCTACTTCTATTCTCTGAAATGTGTGAATCCAATGTAGACAGGATCTGGGGCATTGACATCCCCCCAGACACGACAATTTCTGCAAATCAAGAACACATTTATACTTGTGGTCATCTTGATACATATAAGCTGCATTACGAGGGTTGATTAAGAGATAATTATGCTTAAAAGATGATTAAAAAAATTAACCAACTTAAGAGTAAAAATTTCCCTTTGTTAAGAGGAGCCTTACGAGAGATTCATAAACAGATAATAAAGAAAACGCTACAGAATTGAATAAATGCCAAACAGTATATCTTCTATGCTTAAGCAAAAGACATTTTTTTAATGGAAAAGAGAGGATACTTGGAGCTCACCAATTCCTTCCCTGACAGAAAGATTCGGTCTGATGACATCCTTAGCATTCACCAGGAATATGTCACCAATGTACAAATGATTTGTTGGAACATAGACACAACAGAGCTCCTCATCTCCAGAATAGTTCTGCATGCAAAAATTTGGAAACATTGGTCCACATTATGAAAACAATATGCATGAATCACTGAAGCAAAATAATATATCCTT
This sequence comes from Erythroxylum mucronatum, assembly GCA_027563825.1. Lineage (NCBI taxonomy): Eukaryota > Viridiplantae > Streptophyta > Magnoliopsida > Malpighiales > Erythroxylaceae > Erythroxylum > Erythroxylum mucronatum. The sequence goes on from JAOSBP010000008.1 coordinate 29,018,180, forward strand.
ATTCTAAATGAAGACCAATGAAGAGCAGAGACACATAACATTACGAAAACCATATGTATGAATCTTATGGCCTTAACAACTGTCACAATTCTAAGCAAGTGGCAATACCAATTATCAACATGGTAACTGATCATCAGTAACATATTTACTATTTAAAAGAATAAATTGGATAAATAAAACAAGGATAGGGGTTTCACTAAACTCCACAAACCCCAAAGTCTGCCAACAGGAGCCCAAAAAGTTAGGTTTATGCCACGGGACAATGTCAAAATCAATAATAAACTTTTCTAACTATCTCTGTCCTGCTGTCTACTCCTTGTTAAACACAAGATGCATGACATTAACAATCAAAGACTATTTAATGACATTGGACATGAAAAGAAAGCATTCAAAGGTCTAAAGCATATTTATTTTTACATCATTTTTGGGCCTTGCACATGAAGATGAGAAGAAATTTATATGCATATATGTTGTAAATTACATATGTTGTATATTACAATTTATCTGCACTTTCATGAAAAAGTGCATCACCATTATTGGATTACTTCTCCTCCATTTACTGACTTCCGAACCACAGAGCAGATGAAAGATGTAGTTAACAGACAGAATTTGCAATCATTTTTAGACAACAGAAAATCTAAACACCTGAAGGATGACAGAGGATGTAATGAACCCAAATGCGTATTCACCGATACGTGGATGCCTTATGATAGCCACTTCCTTAAATGCTTGGGTATTTTGATCTGAAACAACACAGAGATACAAGAAATGAACAGAGAAGTAGATCTATGTTCATTGAGAGCCTAAGAGTCAACACACAAACATACCTGGGGATATAGCAGCACTAATTTGCTTGGAAGCATTATAAATATGACGAATAAATGGCATCCGCTTAATAAACCACTCCCCTAGGCCAAGAACAGAAGCTCCCAGCCAAGATGACATGAAGACCCCAACCAGGAAAATGAATGTCATGGAAGTTGCAAATCCAAGACCTAATCAAGGTGAAAAAGCAGGAAACAATCAAGAAGACATGAGCATCCTAGGGAAGAACTCATAAATAGTAGATTAATAAGGTCAGTCAATAAAAATTAGCATGTTCAAGAACCAATTTTTTTCAGAAGGCATTAGCAAAATTTTATTTTTTACAAAATAAAAAAATAAGCTAAGTTCCTGAATGAGTTTCTTTAGCTTTGAACTGTATAACATATTCAGAAGGTATTTCAATAGACCCCATGGAAATCATCGAACCTAACTCCTAAGAAGAGCGCACCCAATAATCTTCAATGCAGAAAAGGGATTTTTTCTTTTTTTGTAATACATGTGAAATTATTCTGATCCTAGAAAGAGATACTGCTCCTAGACATGATTGATGGGAGAAGGAAGATTCAACAGAACTGACACTAGCAACCATTGCCTGAAGTAAATGAATCAAGTCAGGGAAGATAAGTTGGAACAATCCGATATAAAGGCCTCTAGGGAGGTCTAATGAAGGCAGTAGCAGTACACAAGATATCAAAATATAGAAAACCAGGATACCGGGGCTTCAACCTACATTTCATATACCAACATCCAGAAATATAAACAGAAGCAAGACCACTTAATATTGAAGCTGACTCGATAAGCTATATCAGGATTTTTCAACATCTATTGATCCATTGCCATGAAGGTTCCTTCACAAATCTCAACTGCTTTCTAGAAGGAAATAGAAAACCAAACATCCTCAATTTGTTGGCACAACCAGAAAAATGCCACAGAGTCTAACGAGCCAAAGTAAGTATTGTTAATATTGAGTTCTACATATATATAATTAAAATGGAAGCTAGTTTAAGGAAATATTATATTAGGTTCCTCTCATTTTTGCACTACATAACATAAATCAAATAAAATTTTCCAACTGAGTACTGCCGAATAATATACCATATACTTTGCAGCCAGATATCAAAACCAATAAATTCAAGGTTAGATTAAGGGACAAAGGAAACAAACTCGAGAATCAGATATTGCCAGCAAACAATCTATACACAGAACAAATATGCCATACAATGCCAACATTATCATCTAGTCACCATCTTTGTACTTTTCCAGCAAGCGAGGAAAAAAATGAAAAGAAAAGTCACATTTTAAACATCATCTTTGCTTCCAACTTAATCTTTTATAGATTTCAATTCCAACATGGAAAAGAAGAGTGATTTTTCAGATGCAATCTTTACTCTCTACAAGACAAACACTTCTTAATTCTCTTAATTCTAAACCAACATTTTTTATTCACCAATGATGTGACTGATCAACATCCATCTGCTAACAGGGACAAAAGGACATGTTTGGTAATTAAAGGCACACTTACCAAAGAAATCAATTCCAAGTTGAGTATATATTGGAGAAAAAAATCCATCCACAAAGTGAATAAACCACCATGTTATATAGAAAGTGACAGCAATTGGAAACAGGATGACACTGCAAAACAACCAAGAGTGAGTTACATCTGCAGCATGATACAACACTATCTACTGTAGATACAATTATTCAACCAGTATGTTATGTCCAAAAACAATTCTGTAGTCGTTATCATATTTTCCAAAACTAGAGATTCTAGGTTCGTGCAGTAAATCTGCAACACCATTGTATCTATCCTTGAATAAGACAGATTGATACCCACACAATTAAAAAAGGAACTCAATTTCCGAGCAATCAAGGAGTAGAAACAATAACAGAATGGAAATCTCCGTCAACTTTGGTAGAATTATATATCATCCATCCCAGAGTCCCATCAGCTCAAGTTTCCTTGTGCGACCATGAGTTCAAATTTGTTTTTGATGCATTCATAATTTATTGTGTTTATCCACACTTTTTGTGAATGCGTGTGTTCAACAATATATGATCCATCCTGGACCTGATTCATCAGCTTAAACTTTTGGATTGAATGGTTTCTAGACAAACATAAAAGACATTTCTAGCACTTCCAATAAAAGAAACTAGAACTACTTTGATTACAAATTTCCTATTCCTGTACCAAGCCCTCACAAAATCCTTTGTGACATCCAAATCTTAAAACAGCTGTAAAACTTGCTGATATCAAAAAAGATAACTGGAGCTATTAACAAAATGAAACTAAAAGTGCAAAATAAATCAACTATAACAATTCGGCAACAAATAGCAAGATTGAAATGACCCTAAGAAAAGGCTAGAGCATAAACAATTCATTCATGCAAGATAAAGAAAACATGAGAGACTAGCCATTAAGAAGATATCCTCCTTCGTGAAACTTGTGAGAGTTAAAGAAATGCCTTTATAACATAGAATATATCCACAATTTCAGAGGATTAAAGAGGACCAGATTTTTGATGAATAAAGAAACAAACTGGCCTTGAAATCAAATAGACACCATGAACCATAAGGGCTTTTAATGATGTAAAGAGTTCCAAAAATTGTAATATTACGTACAAAAAGACACTGGGGCTGCATTATCTGGAAAGCTCAGAGTAAACAACCATATCAAATTAATAGCATAGCACTAGACTTGATCAATAGTAACATATTACTAAGGCCCAAAATAAGCAGCAATTTTTGTATTAAAAACAGGAATTAATTAAAAGAGGCAACTATAAAATATAAACTGAGTACATAGAGAAGTGCTTTATTTAGAAGGAAATCATCAAAACAAAAGCGAAATCATTGACCATACTGTTGGTAAATTGATATCTCAAGTACAAAGTGAGAGTGAAAACATCAAAGATGTATCTTTAAAATTGAATGCAATAAGGGGATACAAGAAAGTTTTCCGCACCATCCAGTCATGAACTTTTTTGAGGCCCAGCTTCTAAGGACTTTGTAAAATGTCTACATAAGAAAAAGAGGAAATGAGCAAATATTAGTCGACAAAAATCAAACAACAATTAAAAACACACAAACCTAAGAACTACTATTAAAAGTACTTCATGCAACAACTTTGACAAGAAAGAAAACAATCTAAATTATAAGTCATTGGACTTAGTGGAATCTGAACTAAGTATAACATCATTACTTGAGATTAATGGAAACATTAGAAAAGAATCAAATATCATTTTTTGTTGTTGAAGAATATCTAAACATAACAATGTGGAGAACCAAGTGGACCAGATTTTACGACAATACTAACAAAAGGAAAAAAGACATTACACCTGTGTGTGTGTGCGCCCCAGATCAATTAAAATTTATCAACGTTACATCATATGTTCAGGTAATGAATGACTCGTTATAAAACCATATACCAGAGAACCATTTAGCTTATCAAAGAATATCAGTGATTGAATCAGCTAATATCATCTGCTGCATCCATGACTTCTTCTCATGCTGTTCATCCAACGTGTTTATTTCATTCTTTGTTGAAGTGGAATATGCCAGAATTCCACAAACAACAGTCTACCAAACGCTGAAAATCAATCACTCAATCAATTCGCCCAGACAAACACTTCTATCAAGTCAATTCTCATAAATGAAACAAAAAGAAAAGGCATATAAAGGTCCATTATATAAGACCTTCATGGATGCTATCAAGAAAAATGAAAGAAAATGATTAAGAAAATTGAAGTCCACTAATGAAATTGCACCAAATTCAATGAAATCTGAAACTTAAACCACCACATAACAAGCTTGAAAACAATATCAGGATTCCAAAATTCAACAAGAAACTATCTCCTCCATAAACAGTAAACAAGGAGGACAAAAATTATATGAAAAAACCTCTCGGCCAGAGTGATGGGAGGAGGTGGAAGAGGAGGAAGGTTTAGAAGAGGCGTCATCGGCGGCGGAATCGGCGACGGGGATGAGAAGTTCTCGATCTCGCTCGCGGTCCCTACTAGTCCCTATCCCAATCGTGGATTTCTCGTCGCCCATCACTTGAACAAATTTGAAAATTTTAATTAATCAACTCAAACAAAAAGAAAAGAGAAGACGGACAAGACAAAGGCTTGGGAGTTTAGGTCTCCGCCCACTGTACGAAGAAACACAAACAGCCGATGTAAGTGCAGCTGGAAAGCAAATTATCTAATAACAATACTGACTTAAGAGAGTTGTGAAAAATGACAACTATATTATTATATTCAAGTACATCTTGATGGGGAGGTAAGCGGCCATGTGAACTGTGAAAATGGGTTCGGTTCGGTTCGGTTGAATTCTTCTATTTTCTCATTAATAATCTTTGACTTTAATTATTAATTATTTAAATCGTATTTTTTTTGGTACAATATATTTTAGAAGAGTCTTAATTATGGGAAGGTACCTTCAAATCATCCACATCTAAACTAATCCTCTTTCAAACCAGATAGGTCTCTTACTGAAGGCAAAGTTCTTACCCTAAGTTTTAAACGACTGCATATATAACGACAAATCACATAAAACAGCTCTTGTGATGTACTTGATTATTTATCTTAGCTCTTGTGTTTTTAATTCGTTCACCTTAACCCCTGTGTTTTTTATTCCCATTCAAGATACCTCAATTAGCTATTTTCGGACAAATTTACCCTTAGATTATTAAAATACATTTTTTAAATCTTTTGAATCCAAGGGTAAATTTGTCCGAAAATAGCTAATTGTGGTATCTTGAATAAGAATAAAAAATACAGAAATTAAGGTAAACAAATTAAAAACACAAGGGTTAATATAAATAATCAAATATATCACAAGGGCTCTTTTATAAGATTTGCTGTACATAACTACATAAGAAAGGTTCAAACCCACAAATTCACTGAAGATGAGAAAACCTTTACCAACTCACCTAAAATAACCCGTATTATAATTTATTTATATCACCGATTGTGGATTTGATGCAATGATACTTTCCCTCGCAGGAATGGGAATCGAAGCTAATCGGAATGAAGTAATAGGCGGGCTATCCGATGATTCGTTAGTTGACCCCGCGTACGCGGTCAAGGACGAGACTGTAATTGCAAACAAAGCGAGAGAGACAGACCCAGTCTACGAGCTTGGCATGGACTTCCAGTCCACCATCACCATCTCCAATACAACTACTTCAGGTCGAGTTTTAGGTCATTTTTGTTTGGAGTGAAACCTCTTATCTTATGGGCATTAAGTTCCGTATTGGGCATTTTTATTTATTACAAGGAAGCTACAAACCGGTTTAAAGGTTAGTTTCACTCTTAATACCAATTGAGTGTAAATAAACACTTTTGACAATCTCTTTTTGTTTCCTCTAGCTTGGTTTCGAGAGCTATGTTTAAGCATATTTCAGCTAAGTTTCATAATTCCTTGCTTCTTTACCTGGCTTTATGTTTGTCCTTTTTGTAAACTTTTCAAACTACTATTCGTGTTGTATTGTGTGCAATTGAAACTAAATTAAAAAATATACCTTTTTAGAGGCATCTTAGTTGTTTTTATCCAAAACAGTTATACCCTAATTGCAAAACAAACAATCAAAGTTAATATTTTAGATATATTTTTGTTGGTTGTTTTTTCTCCTGGCATGTTTTCTCTTTGTATTGGCAACAGAGGAAGGATTATTCTCTACTATCAAATCAGTTAAAAAGAGTTTTAAGGGGTGAAAAAAAATCTCTCCCCATCAAAACGACCCAATGAGGACGAGAATTACTCAAGATAAGCCATAACATCATCTTCAAAGGACTATAAAGTAGTGTCTCTTTTCTAACTTATTGCTTTCATATCTTTTTCCTTTTATTTTTATTTTTAAGAATAATAACATATTCATTGAATGAAAGGATTACAAGGTAGACAGACAATGTTGGAAGCAATTATATCAAGAACTAGATAAGCTTAATATCCAAATGATAAATGATACATCTGATTGACTGGTTCAACAATTTGTTAAGTAATTCTCCAGATGGTGCTGATTTCGCAACTGTCTTTATGCTCGCGGCTATAAAGGCTTAGGTTCAATATAATTTGTTCCCATCCATATGAGGTTAGATAACTCATCCTCTGAGTGATCTAAGTTTGTATATACCATGTTGTTTCTTTTAGTCTATACACTTGTAACAAGTTAGGAAAGAGCTATGTGTATAGTTCATTTGTCACCTTTAGTTATGTCTGTAATTCCCACACACGAGGTCATAATATGAGTCCATTTTGTTGGGGGTTCTGTCACTCTGTATTAGAGCATGATAGATTTCCATTTTTTGTTGGAGAAATTGCATTGAAAGAATTGGTGATTGTGAGATTCTAACTCTCTCTTGCATAGTGTGCACCAATTCAGGATACATAGATATTTTCCAAGTTTGTATAGGGTGGGGAGTTTGGATTTTGAAAGCAGTTCATAATGTGTGAGCAACTTTGGGGCAATGATGCTTACACCATACAATCTTGTGCCAATAAAGTTGAGGGCTTAGCTCATCGTAAAGCAATCTATAGGTGTATAGGTCATTATGCCAAGTAAGCTTATCTTCATGCTAATTTAATCTGTAGTTCTTGAGAAAGGTGAGAGAAGTAGATGATGGAATGTTGGAAGTGCTAGAATTTATAATAGAGATTGCCTAGGCTACATTTGTGATTGGTTTAACCAATCTTTGTAGAAGTTCTAGGTCACTTATTTGATTTAGGGGACCGTAAGGGTCCATTTATCTTGCCTAAAATTGGTTACCATTCCATTACCAACCTGATTGAAGAAAAATTCCTAAATTTTTCTTTTGTTCTTAACAATGAATTTTATGACAGTTGAGGCATTTTGTGGGATTTGGAAATTCTAAATACAACTATCTTTGATGTTGTATTCATGTACCCACTTAACCCATAATGACTTCCTGTCTTGAATCAAACTCCAAATATTTTTTGAGAGAAACACTTTATGGTTTTATGGGGATGATTCCTAAACTTCCATGTTTCTTGTGCTAACAAAATTCGAATCATTTGACTTTGTTCCTTTTGTTTTTAAGCCTAGAGCTAGATTATAAATAGTTTTTTAAAATTTTATTAATGGCCTTTGTAATGCCTTTGGGGAAAGCCATATGAGAGGCCTAATGAATGCTGATAGAGGAGAGGATAAATTTGATTAGTAATGCTCTACCTATTAAAAATAACTCTATACTACTCTAGCTATTTATTATATACATAATTCTGTCAATGAGTGGTGTGTAGTCTCTATGAGATGACTTGTTTTTATGGTATAATGCCTAAAACACTCCTATAAAATCATGATATTATCACCTATACTTTTTCTCGGTATGTATGCACTTTGTGCTTGATCAATATGATTCGATAAGACTAGTTTCAACCTCTTAACTAGTACTTTGGAAATGATTTTACAAATAGTATTGTAATGTACAATAGGTCTATAATCATACATGGTTTTTTTACTCATTACCTTTAGGGATCAAAGTGATGAAGGTCATATTTATCTCCTTATGCATTCTACTCTTTTCAAAGAATTCAAGAGTAACATTTGTCGACAAATCTGTCTTATGGATGACCATATTTTATGGAAAAAAATTGCATCTAATCCATCAAGGTCTGGTGCTTTTTAATGGTGTAAAGATTTTATGGCTTTTGTGATCTCTTCTAAGGTGATTGGTTTAACAAAAAAGAGAGCTTCTTAAGATGATAAATTGTCTTGTAATATCTCGTGTACTAATATGGTGTTGATTGTGTAACATCCCGTTCCCATACCAAGGGTTAGAGCCCTAGATTTTGGTAATTGAGAAAATTAGCAATGAAAATATTAGAAAATGCATTTCATGCTCATGCATAAGGTTAGCATACACACACGTGAATTTTAACTTTTGCACATGAAAATAATTATACACGCATCCATTAACATATTCCGAGTAAAATTGATTATAAATGTGAGAATTATGAATTAATTGAATTGAAAATCGATGCGGAGAATATGTGTATTGATTTAGAAATTTAGGAGAATTTTAGGAGAATTTTAGAAATTGTTGATTATTACTGAATTAGGAAAAATGCCAATTGGCAAGTAAATTGGTGAATGAAAATGAAAATAAGAATAAATGATGATGAAAAAATTTGGGAGTCGACTTCAGAATTTTAGAGATAATGATTTTTTAAAATTCAGAAACAAATTGGAGAAAAATAGGGAGAAGATTAAATTAGTTAATTGAGAAAATAGTTAGTGCTTTAGAAGCTAGATAAGAGACAAGTGTCACTTACTTTAAGTTACTTTACAATGGTGTTAGTCTTATACTATAAGAGTAAATTTGAAAGACCAAGCACAGTATCCTTGTCCTAGTTACCTTCTTGGTAGCTATCTTCTTCAAGTTTTTTTTTTCTAATACAGAGAGTTTTTTATCAAATATCCACCAAAGTTAAACTTTGCTTT
>JAOSBP010000008.1:29053941-29067159 GCA_027563825.1 Erythroxylum mucronatum
CTTTGATTAATTAATAATAATGTCATACAAATTATTTACAACCAAAATTAATTGGCTGCAAGGGCATAAACTAACAGTTACTTCTTTGTGATCGAAAGATCATGAGTTCAGTCACAGAAATAGTCGTTTTCTTCCGTCATCAAACAATCAAACAATAAAAATAGTGAAATCAAACGTTCTAAAATCTAACTACTTGCTTATACTCCAAATTAGGATCAATAAAACTGCAACAAGCATATGAGAATTCCAAATCAAGCCTGTTTTGGTGCCTAGCGTAGCCTTGATTGACTGTATAATAGCAACATCAGGTCTTGAATGCCTTTGCTAATGTATCATCATCGATGTTTGCTGTGAACAATGTGCTTGGAAGCGAGACAGTTCTAGGAATTACACTATTGCCGGCAGACAATGCTATGGCTGAACTTACCATTATTGTATTGGAAGTGAACAAGCCCTTTTGGGAGCACGAAAATATCACCAACGACGAGTGTCTACGGAAAAAGCTTGTTGGCATGTGTCCATGAATCCCACTTCTAAGCAACCCTCCAAGAGCAATCACACCCAAATATTTTGAATTCCCAAAAGAAATTATTCTACACAAAATAATTTCTATCAAAACACAAGAAGAAAAACATTGTAACTAACTTTAAATCTCTAGTTTTCAACAAAAATTAAGCATATTCTTAACTAGGACTAAGAATTCATAGCTTTATCACTTAGACATGCATTGCTTTAACTAAATCTAGAGTTTTGATACACACTAACAATCTAAGAGAGAGGGGTTGTCAATAGATGTATATACTCTAGTAAAGAGACGTGAAATTATGAGATTTTGGTTTTTGACCGTTAGAATTTTTATTAGATATTTATTAATTGGTTGATTCCAAAAATTAAGGTTAAAAATTAAATTTGATGTAGTATAAAAATAATAAAGTGGTCCAATAAATGATCTAATTAAGTAACCTAAAATCTAGTGAAGAAAATCACACATTATTAGTATGGGTCCTATACTTATTTGACCTACATATATTTTGTACTTTCATCAATGATTATTCTCGATTTGGATATATGTTTTTAATTAAAGAAAATTATAAAATTCATGAAAAGTTTAAGATTTTTAAGACTGAAGTTGAGAACTAAATAAAAAATTAAGATTGTCAAATATGATTACAATATGAAAAACATATTTTCAAACAAGAAAAATGCTTATTTTCCAAATATTTAAAAAAAACTTGTGGAATAGTAGCCAGGTAATCTTGAACTAATGGTGTGGCACTCTAATAGATATGATAAGAAGCACACCGAGTAGGACTAACCTTTTACATTATTATGAGGAGGAGGCTATTAAGGCTACCTTATACATTATAAATAGAGTCCCAAGTAAATTAGTCCATTTTATCATCTTCTTAAATTTTTTGTTTGTCAAGAAAATTTAGAAAATAAGAAAAAAAAATACATGTTTAATTAATAGCTTTATGTTTGTCTAGGTTTAACTTTAATTTTATGCTCTTTTTAATTTATATTCTTTATTTTTCTATTTTTAGTGACTTTGGAAATTTTAATTATGTAGAAAGAAATTTCAAAATTTTTAGAAACACTTTTTCTTTTGCTTAAGAAGATGAAAGCTAATACTAGGGAGATCATATTCATCCATCAATTATAACCAAAGTGTAGCAATAGTTTCATAAAAAACGAGACTCATAATCTCATTTCCTAAGTTAATTAATTAGTACTAGTAGAAGCATACTCAAGCTAAAAATTTGCGAGGTAATTACTACATGACCAAGTGCTTATAAAGCAAAGTAGAGATCATTTTGTTTAACTTATAAAGCTATGATTATACTTTGTATTTGTAAGCTTAAGTAACACTCAAGCTTAGCTTCTATATATCTCCTTATTAGGATCTATGATCAATATGACTCCTTTATTTCCTTAAAAAAGTCTAAATTTTGTATAGTGGACTTTAATTTTTAGGCATTAATTTTAGGGTTTTTAGGAAATTTTGTAATATTTTAAGAGTTTTGTATAAATTGTAACAAAAATAACTTTGACAGTTAGTTTAGTAAATGAAGAAAACCTTAGGTTGGAATGATAAAAGAAATATAAGAAGGAATGCTTAGTAATGGAAAGGCAGACTTATGAATAAAAAAGGAAAAGAAAAGGGTAAAATAAAAACAGAATGCAATAAAATAAAAAGAAAAAGTAATAAAGAAACAACTAAGGGAAATGATGAAAATGGTGGTATAAAGAAAACAAAAATTGATAACATACCAAACATTGGAAATGGTAGGATGTAAAGCTAAGCATTAGGGATTATGGCAACAATGATGTCTATGAGAGAAAAAAAGAAGCTACTAAGCAAAATGATAAGTGAAAGGGAAGAAAAAGCAATTGAAAAACTAGGTATGTGAGTGAAATAATAGGCAAAAAAAAAGAAGATGAAGGACCTGAGGGGCTTAAACAACATTTATGAATACACAAACTACTTTTAATGGATTTGAAAACAAGGTGACATGAAAATTGGCACATAAGAAATAATTCAAGTGAAATGACGAGTTTTAGGGGTGAAACACGTTGAAGCTTATTGCAAGTTGTCTTATAAAAGCACAAGAGTGGCAATTTTCCCACTTATCACTCTTCTACATATCATTGCTTACTAGTTTATTTCTTATGAATTTTGGACTATTAAATACAAGGTGGTCTAACAAGTTAGGGTAAAGAAAGTTGCACCTTTTCCATATAAGAAGACTTAAATTTTACCATTGTCTATAAGCTCAAAGTGGAAGCTAACCATTAATGTTCCCTTAGTGTCATGGATTGATACTTTTAAGTCATTGATTAGTATCTAACATGGCTCCATTTTATGTATCCATTTGAGATAATCTAAAATCCCTTTAATTTTTTAGGTATTTAAAAGCTAGCCAAAGGAATTTGGACCTTTAATCAACCAAAAATCGAATCCCTTTCATCTATTGAGTCTTATAAATACCTTGATTCTAAAAAAACAAAAGCAATTTTACTTTTAGACTCTCTCTCTCTTTCTTTCTCTATCTCTCCCTATCTTTATCTCTCCCTCTCTTTCTTTGATAGAAATCAAGCATCTACTTCTCAAACTCTAAAAGTTACTGTAGATCCTTTGAAGGATATTAGAGTGCTATTGACATGAAGTAAGGTAAAGAAGACTAAATAATCTCTCATTAACTTAATGGTGGATCTCTATGCAAGAGGTGAGGCTTTTGATTGGTTGTTTGTATACCAATATTGATTTTACTGCAAGTGCACGACATAAGCAAGTACGGGTCAATCCTATGAAGATAATGATTACTAGTAATTACCTTTCTCCTATTATCTAGCCTAAAAATTGATTTTGGATTTTAATAAAGAAATTAAACTTAAACAATTAAAATAAAGTATGAAATAATAATGAACACAGAAACAAAAGAAGTTACTTAGAAAACAATCAATATTAATAATTAATGTCTAGCTAATGAATCCCCCTAAAACCATTAAATAATTAACCTTTTTATCAAGCAATTGTTTTATTGACTATTGAATTGTTTAAATTCCTATCTTATGCTAATAACTCTCTCGATAATACTAACAACTAATCCATAGGATTATTAACCGAAATTATTCAGGTTAAAGTTTCTAATATTACTCTATCGATTTGTGCATTTCACTATTAGATTTGAACCTAATCTAGAGGATTTATATCAACCTATCTTTAGGTTTGCAATCAACTCCTTTCAATTATGGTAGATTTATTCACACACATGATTTCTCAATCTCTATGTTATGAAATCATATTATGTACTAATATTTCGGATCTATTAAAACATATATAAAACATAGAACTGAACCGCAATAGATCAATCAAAACAATTGCATTAAATAAAAGAATCAAAAAATATTGTAGCACAAACTAGGGTTCGTCACACCTAGATACTAAAAAGTGTTTACTTACACATAATAGAATACGAAATCAAAGATAAACTGGAAGAAAAATAAATAGAAAACAAAGAGTTCATAATTCTAAACCTCCCTTTCTCTTTCCTCAAATGTTCTTGCAAATTTGAGATTTGATGTTGTAATCTATCAGATGTTTTGATGATTTTTTCACGTTTTCCACTTCTCTGGACCAATATCATCCCTTCTGAATGTTCTTCATGTTTGAAATCATCTCCAGAAGTCTGTTATCCTAAATTGGCCTTTGCTCACATCTTTTTATAGTAAATCTTAGGTTTTTGGGTGATACATAATTTGATACACGGGCATATACTAGACTGTGTATATTCCAAAATCTCCAGAATTTGCATGAGATGAGAGATTTACATGGTCTTAGACACGACCAGTTATCTCTACTTTGCGTTAAATCTTCGTATTATGCCGCATTTTCATTTGAAAACTTCTCCTTTTTGTCCATGAAGGCAGTTATAACCTATAAATGCACTTAGAGCAAATTAAGTATCAAATATACAATAAAACAACAAAATATCAAGCAAAATACATCAAATATGGGTGTATAAATATAGTCAAATATGCATCTATTAGCTTTGTTATTTAAAAAAGTTTAAATTAGACCCACCATGATGATCTAAAATAAGGAGCAAGATGAAGAATCACGACTATAAAATATAACTAGTGCCACGTTCAAAGGATAATTGACACCAATCTTGCATTAATTATTACAGTGTTAAGAAATATAATGTAACCGACATTACATTCATATCTATAACTGACACTAGTCTTTTGCAAGATCATATATGCTACAGTTCCAGAACAAAATCAATGTTAGATTTTAACTTGAAACTAGTGTTAAACTCGTCTTTGGTTTACATATTAATTTTCTAGAATAAAACTGATGATGATTGTTATCTAAGACAAGCATCATTAGTGTGTTATAACTAGCAAGAATTTTGTTATTTTGAGTGTTTATTTACTTTTATAACTCTGATTTTAAAGGATTCATGCCTATAAAAGGCTTTTCTATGGTTAAAATTAGGAGATTACATTACTATTGGTTAATCAAAAACATCAAAGAGAATTCTTCCATCTTTAAAGTGCTCTTACTCAAGGTTCTATAAAAACTTTAATCTTCTCTAACTTTCTAGTGCTAATTAAAACCACATAATTTTATCACTGCTAATTGTCTCTTCTTTTAAAGTGTGGCAAATTTTATATTTCTTACTATATTTTATGTTCACGGTGTTGAAACAACATGTGTTTTATAGAACGGTCTAAGGTCTAGTCGTATTAATATTGAATCTTATCAGTTCTATTGATAAGATTCATATCAAAATTTGGTACCAAGATTTAGTTATATGTTCATGCTTTTTATTAATATCAAAGCTTGAATATTAATAAGTATATTTGTTCATATCATTCTTAAAGTTTCAATGAGAACTAATTGTTTTTAAAAAAATCTTATTTCTTGAGTTTCAAGTCAATAAAAAAAGTTCACCAAATTTTTATAAAGAAAAGCCCAGAAGGTTTTATCTAAAACAAATACAAAGGAGATAATAATTGCTTTAATCATTATAAGAAAGGTTTATACCTATTCCAAAAAGGATGATAATGTATCCTACTTCCGAAATTATTATGTTATCTAGTTATTTTTGCTCCTATTACCATTATTTTTTTCTTATTGAATTCTTCTTTTTTATTAAGCCTAATTTGGTTCCTTTGAGTTTAATTTTCTTGAATTTTTACTTTTCTTATTCATTAACCTCTACTTTTATTTTTTTATTTACTTTATTCCTAAATTTGTTCTCTATAAGTATCTGGAAAAGGGAGAAGAATTTTACTAGTTTTATTGATTGAGATTTCCTAGTTTGTAAAGAACCTTTTGTCAAGAGTTTTAGATTGTGAGTTGAGTGAAACTTTGAAAGGAATACATGAAAGAGTGCTTTTGCTAATAACTTTTCATGTAGGTATGAAAAATAAACTTGAAGAAAATCTTATCCAAAGACAATATAATTAGTGAAGAGAAATGAATGAAAATAGACTAGGAGACCTTTGGGAATGTCATCTAAGGCCAACTCCAGCAAACTATTTGACAATTTGGTAAGTTTAAGGAAAGGCTAGATAAACAGGGCACTATCATAGCTGGATTACAACATAATCATCCTTTAGTTACTGGAATATATATGACTTTAAGGTGAATGATAGAGTTGAAGGTGCAGTTAACTACTTAAGTAAGATAAACCTAAACGATCATAGAGGAGGAAGAGTGAGGAGACTAGCACATATTTAATATAAGATGTGAAAAGGAGTATGAAGAAAGGATGGATAATAATATAGGAATTATTAAGATGGAAGTATCACCTTTTATACGGAAGATAGATCTAAATATATAGTTAGAGTGAAAAAAGCAAGTGAAGATAGATTTTTATTACTATAATTTTTAGAAATAGAAGAAGGTTAAATTAGTTAATTTTGAGTTTAATGACTATGCAATAGATTGGTGGGATCAATAAATTCTCATTAAGAGGAGGAACTGATAAGCATTTATTAGAACTTAAGAGGAGATGAAGTTAGTAATGAGGAAGTGATTTGTGCCAAGTTCCTATTATAATAATCTTTACCAATGTTTGCAAACATTGATTCAAGGTTCAAATAGTGTGGAGGATTGCTAAAAGGAGATGGAGGTCACCATAACTAGGACAAATATGGAGTAAGGTAGAGAAGCAACAATTGTTTGATTTGTTTATGGGAAAATTGCCAATGTTATGGAGCTATACCATTATATAGAGTTGGAGAATATGGTATATATGGCTATGAAAAGAAATGATAGCTCAAAAGGAGGCCTAATAACCATTTTAGTATATCTAGTATATATTATTCATTGTGGAGCAGACCTTAAAGTAAAAAGGAGGAAAGACTTCAAAGCCTAAGGATGAAGTAAGTAAGCTAAAAATATCCTACCATTTTGATGGCATTAGTGGTTTGAATTGTAACTCCATTGCTTCTTTTAAAAATCTAGCCTACCTTTATTCTATTCCCTAATTATGGTTTTAAGGAAACCTAACAAAAAGGGATTATTCTTGTTAATTCATTTGATATGGGAAGTGGAAGGTTTATTCTTCCTCTTCAAGCTTCTTTTAGTAACTCTTTAAACGTTCAAACTTCTTATCATCACCCGTTAAGGAGATAGTTGCACCTAGAGTGCAAACTATAGGATAATCTTGCAAGTTAGCTTTCAAACTCATCTTTTCCAAGACAATCTCTCTATCTTCTACTTTGTTATCAGTGCTTTAAGTAATATCATGTTGCTTCTCTATATGTTGGTTTTTATTATGATCTTGGATCATAGTCTCCTCCATAGATTGAGTTACTTCTTAAGATCCTACACAACCTTCTTCCTCCAATTTCATCTCACCTTATGTACTAGGTTTGTGTTGAGTTATCTCATAATAGTCCCCATTTATGAACCTCTTTCCCATTGTCTTTCAACCTATTTATGACTAGCAGAAACATATCTTTATGAATATATTACTAACATTTCATCCTCAAAGAGATTAGTCTCTTTATCCAGCCTTATTAGTAGAATCTTATTAGGGAGCTCTGATTTATATTAAATCAGGACACACGCTCTTATAAAATCCAATCTTTTCATAAGGGATGTTGCTTCATCCAAGCATTAAAAATTTTCATTATAGCTAGCAAGATGGCTACTCCCTTTAGTAGCCTAGTATTTAAGAGAAATAATGTATACTGAGTTATAAAAGAGATCTACTTTTTACCTTCATCTTCGAAGAAAGACTGGTTTGTAGTTTAGGTGCTAAGGACCACACTCAATACTCTCTTAGCTTAGTATTGAGAACTAAACTTGAAGAAAAATAGTTCCTCATTATTTATAATAACCTCAAATAGTCTAAAACTTTTTTAGTTTTGATTAGCCTAAGATCTTAAGGATGGAAAGGATAGTCTGTGTTTAAGAAATATCTTACCAACATTGATTCTCATTAAGTTATACCTTCTTTTAGGACCTCAATTTAAGGCATTACTATAGCTTTTCCTTCCTCATCTAAAGGTGGATAGTAGCGTAATTTCATCAAGGAAATGGAGTCTCTTAGAACTTAATTCTATGTTTTCTTAATAGGGGGTTCCTAGGAACCTGAGTCTACATTTCAAGCAGTTACAGGGGGTTTATGAGCTGCTAGAAGCAATGGGATAAGTATTAGTAGGCATGTTTCTAGTTTTAAGAGAAAAAAAAGTTTTCATAACCTAAGCTAAAGGTAGGTATAGACATTACTAAAAGTTGTAACTCAAGAATAAGGTGGAATACGAGGAAATATAAACAAGAAAAAGTTAGGCCAAGGACTGTCTAGTCTAAAGGAACTTAAGGAGCTCAAGGCCAAGAATTTGATCTACCATAGGGGAAGAAGAAGTATTAGGTTGTGTCCAATAGTTTTCCTGGTCGACGTCCAGGGAAAACTTTAGAAGATATAAACAAGTTAAAAAAGTAAAAAGGAAAGGTAGAAGAGATTTAGATCAGTAAAGGCTACAGAAGATCAGCTATAGGAGATTTCCAATAAGGAAAGCTAGTATAGTCTTTAATCATACAGGCCATGCACTAGTTTAGAGATAAGTTAGAGCTTCTCTCTCTACATAATATCATTTATTGAATTATTTCTTAAGTAGTTTGCTAGATTGCATAGAGTTCCGAGAACGATAATATTAGATAGAGATGTTAAATTTTCGAGATATTTTGAGAACAATTTGTAGGAAAAATTAGGGACTGAGTTATTATTTTTTACAACTTGTTATCCACAATCTAATAGCCAAATTGAATTGGTCAATAAGAATCTAGAGGTATTATTGCATGCTATTATTTGTAGTAATCTCAAAACTTGGGATGAGTTAGTCTTTTATTGAATTTGCTTATAATAGGATTATTCATAACGTTGTGAGTTTGATTGTTTATAAATTTAACCCATTGTCTCTTTAGATCTTTTTCCTATTCCTCTAGATTAAAGAAGTAGCTTGGATGGTAAAAAGAAAGTTGAGTTAGTGAAGAAGATTTATGAGAAGGCAAATACTCAATAATACACTAAGTAAGCTAACAAGGAGAAGAAGGAAGTTATATTTGAACTTGGAGAAGGGGTTTACCTACACTTGCAAAAGGAGAGGTTTCAAAATAAGGAGAAATAGAAGTTAAACTAAGATGAGATAGACCATTTCAAACTATTGAAAGAGTGAAAAATAACGCTTATAAGATTAACTTATCATGTGAGTATGATGTTCATACTACTTTCAATATGGCTAATTTTCTCTTTTTCATTATATAGAAGATGATGTTGATTTAAGGGGAAAAAATCTTTTAAAGAGAAAAAAATAATGAAAATAAGGAATTTTTTACTCAAACTTTGGAGTGTTTATTTTCTTTTAAAATTCTAGTTTTAAGGAATTCATATATATAAGAGTTTTATTCATGCTTGTAATTACATTATTAGTGATTAATCAAATCCATTAGAGAGTTTTCTTCCATTTTTTTAGAGTGCTCTTACTCAAGGTTCTTGAAAAATTTTGATTTTATCTAGCTTGCTAGTAATGATCAAAACCTCAAAATCTAGTGACTCTATATCTTTCTTTCTTTTTTGTTTAATGTTTGCGGTGTTTAAATAACAAATGCTTTATAAGATGGTCTTAGGTCCTGATGTATTGATATCAAATCTCATCAATCCTATTGATGAGGGTTGTATCACTCTCTATCTTTAAACCAATTTATCTCTTGCTTTTATCTCCTCCATTTTTAATTTGTTTAACCTTTAATCAATGTCTTTCTTGCTTATGTCTACCCTCTATATAAATTGGATATAACCTCTAATCAATGTCTTTCTTGCTTATCTCTACCCTTTATATAAATTGGATATAACCTTAAAAGAAATACTAATTTTCTTAGTATTAGAAGGTTTTTGTAGTAATATCCATTTTTTTAGTTGAGCCATTAGTAAAGGCAATTATGGAGATTCAAACCTAAGACATATTACAAATTAAAAGAAGGGAAGATTTAATTAATGGCTCATATTTATTTCATGTGATCAAATGGTTTTTTTTGTTTCCTTACCCTTTACTAAGTTAGGAACCTCATCTCTTTCTACATATTTTTAGATAATTTTGATTTAAGCTTCAATTTTAAAGAATTACAATTCAAAAGATGATTTTAAATTTAACTAAAAATAAATCAAGTATCCTATCTTTTTTTTTGAAACAGAAGAATTCGTAGTCGCTATTCTTTAGATATGCACTGGGTAAACTTCCGGATTGATGCAATAGGCTCAATCAAGAGAGCGTAGGTTGGGGGAATCAAACACAGAACCTTTTCATATCATGCCCCTCTACTCCACCAACTCGACCACCCCTTAGGGGGCAAGTGTCCCATCATAATCGTACCTAAAACTTAAATTTAAAATCAACCCTTAAAAAGAAAATAAAATTTAATTTTTATCTTTTTCTATGAATTTTCATTAAGTGATTTACAACGTACTAATCTTTGAGCAATCTCTAATTTTGTACATAACTTTTTCAGTTGATTTATTAAATTATTGATTTACCAAAAATAAGAACGTACTTATCAAAATGTTGAATTTGTGAGTAAAGAGTAGTGACCTTTCTTCCGATAAGAATGAGAAATTGAGTACAAAGCCCAAATCACGAAACGAATCTAATTTAGCCCAAATTTTAACCCAAAAAACAATAGGCTAAATCAATCCTCTTAAATTTAATCGACTTTTAAATTTGGGACTTGCACGAGATGCTGCCATTCGCGTTTTCATCGTCTACAATCACAAACTGAAACAGATTGGTGTTATTATGCGTAAAATTAGCTCATCATGCTCGGACTAAAGTTGAGTACGACCCACCAAACTTAAAAGAAGAAAGACGAGTTTTAGTTGATAAACTTATGAACACAACCCAACCGCTAAAATAAATAGATAAGAAGCAAGTGACCTTCCCCTGGCGTAATATACTGGGTGCCTGTTCAATAGAAGAATAGCCTTTAGTTGGGCAATCGGGATCTCCCTCGGCATCGCTAACGAAGAAATCAATGGTTTCGGAAGTAATTTCAGCATCAAGTGTTCCAAATGGTAATGAAACAGGGTGATCTGAAAACATGTTATCTTCAAGAGAAGTGTCATCAGAAAGGTTTCCAGTTCCAGTTCTAGGTCTAGTGAGTCCAATAGCCCAGGAAGTTGGACATATGAACCCATGCCTGCAGAATTGAACAACAGGAGGATGCATGCGAAGTTGAACGTTGTCTGTGAAGCATCTGTATGCTAATGAGTTGGTGAAGATGTTAGAAAAGGACAATGAATGGAATAAGATGGAATCCATAATTGAGAGCAAACAGCTGAAGAAAAATCAAGATTTCGAGTTCAGTTTGGAGGCAAAAACCCAGCCTCTAGTTCACTGGCTTTGTTTCAATTCAAGCTGTTATGTTATCCACAAGTTTCAGAGAATGTAGATACCACATGTATGTATCTGTATTTGTATCTGAAAAACTATAGAGGGTAGTAGTTTCACAAACTTTCTAATTTTATTGTGGACATCTTTAGCACAAACAAAAACAAAAGTAATCAAAAATGAAATAATAAAAAGAATCAAAAATTTGATAACGCAGTTCGACACACTTTGCCTACGTTTGCAGGACTCTCACCCAGTTTAATACTTTTACCGAAGTACAATAGATTTAATACTTTTAACGAAGTACAATAGATTTATCAAAGGCTTTACTGAACCGACACCACTCAACCCTTGACACTATTTCTTCACCTCAATTTCTATGAAAGAATTTCGCACCTAATAGTACGACCACCTCATATTAACCTCGACAAAAGATTTACACACAATGTTTAATAATAAAGATAATTAAACAAACAACTCAAGTAATTAAAATAGCTAGAAATAAAAATGAATATACTTAAGATAAAAAAGAAGAATAACTTTCCAAAAGGATCAACTCTGTTAAAATAAATCTAAAAATCATCGTAATTATAATTAGCTGATTCACGTAAATACTATTACAAAGCCACAACTGGCATCCAACATCTAGAGCAGTCCTTATGTTCCCACATTTCAGAGGCAAAATACGTCTAATTTCGTTGACATAAGTCTTCACTCCTTTACGTAGTGTATGGTTACTGTCCCCGTGAGTGGGGACAGTTGACAATACAAACAAATCCTGTCCACCAGAACCGTTTGGTTCATGTCCTTATGTCTCTGTCCCTTGTCTCCGGAGGACAGGGACAGAGATTTCTGTCCATCCCAAAACCGGAGGACAAAAATCATTTGTCCCTATCTCCGGAACAAAGACTCGACTATCCTCCCAAATTATCCCTCTCCTCTGATACACATATTTTGTTCCAGATTCATGACTCTATAGCATCTTCCAGCTTTTCTCCTCTGATTTTCACGCTTTTCACGCTTGTCTTCGACATTTTTTCTTCTAGATTCACGCTTGTTGTCTAGATTTTCACACTCCACCACATTTTCTCCTCTGTTACGCTCGGTGGCTTCTTCCAAAAAAAATGCCTCCTTCGCATCTTCCCACAGTCACTCGTCTCTCGCACGCTAGGCTTCTTCCACTGGTAACCTTTTGTTTATTTCCTGAAAAAATGTCGCCCCCTCCGGAGGACTCCATTTCTCTGGTTGCGCGATTTTGGTCCACCTGCCTTTGTTCTTTTCTTTTCTATTGTGGAGTCAGAAATGGAGGAAGTTTCTGTTATTTGGAGACCTTCGGAGGCATGGGTTTTTGTATATGTGGATTTATCATGTGTGGATACCTTCGACCATAGTGGGGTTTGCAGATCTTGAATGGGATCATGTGGATTCTAGGTTGTAGGTTGTTGTCTTGTTGGGTCTTCGGTTTTTTGTTTCTAATAGCAGAATGGGTAGAGGTTTTTTGGGCATATCCTTCCAGACTCAAATTTGCGCGATTTTGGATCATTCTCTTATTTCCTTTGCAATGTTTTAAAGTTGTTTCTTGGCTTCTGTGTAGGAATTCCGGGTTGTTGTCGAAGGGTGATAGGTTGCATTGTTTCCGAGAGCCTCATTACCTCTCCAAAGTTCTTGTTTTGTTGCTTGTGACAGGTATGTATTTTGTTCTAAATTGAGCCTGCATTATGGTAGCATGTTTCTGATTTTTTGTGGGTACTTTGGATGATGCCTTGTGTTGTGTGATGTATAAATTGGACAGAAACAAATCACATATGAACA
>JAOSBP010000008.1:29067259-29081408 GCA_027563825.1 Erythroxylum mucronatum
ATTATTTCCTTGTGAATTTCATCAGGTCTTCCCATAAAGATTATTTCCTTGTGGATTTCACAATGATTTATATCTTGATCATCAAGTATTAATGTTGTCTTGACCTGAAATAATTTCTTAACCAATTTTATACATTTTATTATTATCAAAACATAAGTAGGATTTAATTTGTCAACCACCATTGGTCCAACAGCTGGTCCCTCATCCAACTTAATTACTTTCACTTATGATACAACAATAGTTTTATTCAAGGCATTACAAAGCCGGCTCACCCAATCCTTGACACTATCTCTCGTCCTCACTACCTGCGAAAGTAAATCACACCTAATAGTACGATCGCCTTGTACTAACCTCAACAGATGATTTTCTTAACATTATTTGATAATAAATGATGAAAATAAAATAACTCAAGTGATTGAAATAACAACAAACATAAACAAAGACATTTGAGAAAGAAAACAACTTTCCTAACAATGTAGCTTCGTCAATGAAAGAATGAGAAGTTGTCCATCAAAAGAATCTGCTATGAAGCTTCAATATCATCACTGGAACATCCCACGCATAGCAGCTGAAAAGTCACCATCGAAATAAACATCTTTCCACCGAAAACGTTACAAACTATGAAGCTGCAAAAATACTAAAATTGTTAGACGTTTTTCATGCAAAAACTACTATTATTGACAGCCCAAAAATTCCCTTATAATAGACAAAAACACAACTTCTCAATTTAGAAAAATCACCATCAAAATAAACATTTTTTCATCGAAACATTGCAAACAACATAGCTATAAAATCCATAATGCCTATTGGAATACGCACACCACCTCCACTATCGACAACCACTAGAAACACACAAGATCAACTCCCAATCAGCCCAACGAAAATCACCCAAATGATCAAGAATATCGGCTACTAAAATCACGAAAACATTTGGAGTTTTTGTACACCACAAATCACAAAAGACAGGCACAAAATTAACACACCATGAAAACGATTAACAACCACCAAAGATTCACACAAATATAAGAGAAGCCAATGGACAAATTCAACACATTCAATAACAAATATAGCCCTCAATTGTTGTTAAAAATTTGAATCATACATAGCTACTGAAATCACACGCAATCAACAAAAGTACTGCCCTCCATAATCACGTAATCCTTGACAGAAAGATCAGCAACACGTTAGGATAATATCCCCATAAAATCAGCTACCAAATATCATTCAAGATAGCTATAAAATCTCCAACTGCCAAGTCACCATATGCCCATCATTCCTCCACACAAAATCGACACCATTTCAGTACACTTATCATATAAATTATAGCAAAAGAGAGCTAAAAGATATTCAAAACAAATCTCTAAAGATATTGCTACCTTAGATAGCCATTGTCACCAAAATAGGCTATATATTAAATCCCATCTTGATTAGAATTTTTAAACTTAATCAACCTTATCTTGAAAGAGTGCCACATAAATCCAACTAAGTTCAATTTCAAATAATGCCCAAAATTACAAAATAAGATATCATAACATATATCTTAACAATCTCCCCCTTTTGGCATTATTTGTCACATATCAAAATTCCCCCTAAAGAAGATAATTGGACGCATAATATCAAGTTCACAAAACACATAGAAACTCCTCCTTAATCAAACTTCAAGTTCCAAAGAACGTCCATTAAGTTCACATAAGCAAAGTATCCAAATAAACACATATCCAAAGTTAAAAAAGCAGCCAAGTTCTCCAAGTAAACATAATACCCACATCCATTACATCATTCATTCTCTTCTTGGGACAAAAAGATGCCAAAAAGCAAGACTAATAATCACGAAGATACCTTGAAATTTCCCTTGAATTGAACAATCATATCAAATGAAAACAAACAATCTTATATCTCCCCTTTGGGATAAAACAATACCAAAATGAAGAATGCCTTCAATGTGTTCAATCTCAGTGAATAAAGAAGCATAAAAATTAGCAGTAGGTACAGTAGAAGAATCATAAGTACACTAAGATGACAATTCATCACCACAAAACACTAGCTAACATATCATTACTTACATCAAAGCCATCCACATACAACTGATTAAATTCAAAAACCTCAAAAATGCATTCATTGAATCATAATCAAACTTAATCAATCTCCTCCTCCATAAACCATATGAACATATATTGCCCAAATTCGTACAGCCCACGATATAAAGAGAAACCAAGATAAAACTAAAGAGACCGAAATCATAGAAAACTGAATCTTCCTAAAGGTCTCCAACCAAACGTCAACATTTTCTCGACATAACTCCGTAAATCAAAATCCAAAAACAGAACTCTCAAATCATCAAGCAGGGCCTCATTCTCACATCAAATACACTATTTAACAAGGAAGGAAAAGCCAAACACATACCAATCAACTGAACCTTAGAAAACCCATAATCAAAAACTCAAAAGGTCTATATGTTAACTCCTTTAAGCCCTTTTTTTTAAACAACATCAAAATGTACTTCAAAAATGTAAAGCATACAGTCTCTGTGCCTATCGAAGAAATTCAAACCTAGCTTTGTTCCTCATCACATCATCTTTGTCATCAGATGTGTGGTTAATTTCTTTTCCAGTAACAACTAACTATAGATCTAGACAGTTTCTGGTATTTACTCCCTTAAGTGTCTATTCTGATATGTAAGGCTGATTTTTTCTAACCCAAGTTTGATTTGATAATGTTGGCTGCTGCTGAAAGTTCATTAAAGAGTGCCTAAATTTTCAGTTTTGAGCCCTTTAAAGTAACATTTGTAGCAACTTGTAACATTTTGACCTTATGTGCCTGATAACCCCACAAAAGTGACACGCATGTATAAATTTTCGTTTCTTCCTCGAAGATTCTCCTTGGATGAATCTGGTTGTACAATTTTTCTCATCATTTGGCTTAGAACATTCACCTTTATAGCCAATGCCTTGAAAGTCTACTATAATCTTACCAATTTTCAGCAACTTTTCTAACTTTTTGATACATCCATTTAACATTGTTATCCCTTTTTCCATACTGGCCAGCTTCAAATTTGTTTCATTTAGCTCATTTATTGTATATAACAACTTCTTCTCTAGATTTTGAATCTTCATAGTAGAGTTTTCCTTCTTTAACTTCTCATTCTTCTTACATCTTTGGACTCATTTAGCGTACATTAACTCATAAGCCTTGCAAATATCCTCCCTCTTGTAATCCAAGTCAATGTCATCACTGTCATAATCAGAAATTGAACTTTAGGCTGATTCATCTGTATTTTTCCTTAAATTTTGGATTGATTTATCCACGATTTCATCATATGTTTCTTCCTTCTTCGTTGCTGTTAAGAAGCAACTGGACTTTTGCCATATAAAGCAACCAATGCAGCATTACTCACAAAGTCCTCTTCACTACCATACTCACTTTCCGATACATTCTCACTCTAAGTGCTTATATAAGACTTTCCTTTTCTCTTATTCAAAGTGTTAGCACGTTTCGCTTGCATATGTCTGAAGCCTTGACATTGATGACATTGAATTTTGTTCAGTTTTGACATTGAATTTTCTTCAGTTTTCTTTCACCCTTTTGAGTTTTAGCTTGTTGTTTAAAGTTGATGTTCGATAAACTCCCGCTATTCTGTCTAAACTTGGATCTATCCTTCTTTACTTCCTTTAACCACTAGCTGAAATTTCTAGTCAATAGCTCCATATCCTCATTCTCATCAGATTCATCTTCTAAGTTATTCACTACTTTACCAGTTTTGACTTGCAATGCCAATCCTTTGTTCTTCTCTCGTTTATCCCTCAACAAATTCATCTCAAAATTGGTAAAATCCTTAATTACCTTATCCAAAGACAATTCATTGATATCTTGGGCTTCTTCGATGGCTACAATTTTGGTATAAATCAATGTCAATCTTGTACTGATTGCTGAGTCCTAAGAAACATAATGTTATGGACACAGGAGTCGTACATATAACTAGCACCAGTCTCTTATTGGATTTTATAAAGTAGAGTTCTCGAACAAAACTAGCACCAGAGTTTAACTTATAACTAGTACTGGATCCATCTTTTCATTATGTACTGATTGTCCTGAGCAAAATTGGTACCAGATGTTATCTAATACAAACATCAAACTCGTGTTATAACTAGATAGGATTTTGTAATTTTGAGTGTTTATTTTCTTTTAAAATTCTAGTTTTAAGGAATTCATGTATATAAGAGTTTTATCCATGCTTGTAATTACATTATTAGTGATTAATCAAAACCATTAGAGAGTTTTCTTCCATTTTTTTAGAGTGCTCTTGCTCAAGGTTCTTTAAAAATTTTGATTTTATCTAGCTTGTCAGTAATGATCAAAACCTCAAAATCTTGTGACTCTTATGATTTATATCTTTCTTCTTTTTTTCATGTTTTTGGTGTTTAAACAACAAATGCTCTATAGGATTGTCTTAGGCCCTGGTTGTATTGATATCAAATCTTATCAATCCTATTGGTGAGGGTAGTATAACTCTCTGTCTTTAAATCAATTTATCTCTTGCTTTTATCTCCTCCATTCTTGGTTTGTTTAACCTCTAATCAATGTCTTTCTTGCTTATCTCTACCCTCTATATAAATTGGATATAACATCTATATGTCTTTCTTGCTTATCTCTACCCTTGTATAAATTGGATAATACAAATATCCTAGTATTAGAAGGTTTTTGTAGTAATATCCATTTTTTTAATTGACGCATTAGTAAAGGAAATTCTTGCGATTCAAACCTAAGATATATTACAAATTAAAAGAAGAGAAGATTTAATTAATGGCCAGAATTATTTTATGTGATCAAATGTTATATTTTTTTTTGTTTCCTTACCTTTTACTAAGTTAGGAACCTCGTCTTTTTTCTACACTTTTTTCTACATATCTTTAGATAATTTTGATTTGGGCTTCAATTTTAAAGAATTACAACTCAAAAGATGAATTTAAATTTAATTAAAAATAAATTAAGTGTCCAATCATTTTGTTTGAAACAAAGGAACCCGCAGTCCATACTCTTTGGATGCGTATTGAGTAAATCTCCAGATTGACGCAATAGCCTGCAAATTACATCAACCAGGTACTCCGCACTAAGCAAGTCCTGTACGACAGGCTTGATCGAGAGGGCGTAGGTAGGAGGAATCGAACATAGAATCTTTTGGCCCCATGCTCCTCTACTTCACCAACTCGACCGCCCCCTAAGAGGCAAGTGTCTCATCATAATCGTACCTAAAACTTAAACTTAAAATCAACCCTTAAAAAGAAAATAAAGTTTAATTTTTATCTTTTTCTATAGATTTTCATTAAGTGATTTACAACGTACTTATCAAAATGTTGAATTTGTGAGTAAAGAGTAGTGACCTCTTTAATAAAAGTCTGGTAAGAATGAAAAATTGAGTACAAAGCCCAAATCACTTAAGGATCTAATTTAGCCCAAATTATAAACCCAAAAAACAGGCTGAATCAATTGAATTGGTTAATAAATTAAGTATCTACTAACGAACTAGACCATGAGCTCTAAGGTCGATTGGACTATCGTCATCTCTGGAGAAGGTAAAATTGAAATATTTACCTTCTCTTGGCGGAAACCTACTAATTAGAAGTTACGTAATAATTTATCTAAAATAATAGCTATATAGTATTTTTTAAAAAACTAAAAAGAGGATTTCTTTTTAGTTAAATTGTATGTTCAATAGCAAATTGCGTCACTACTGTACTCTTTTTAGTTAAATTGTATGTTCAATAGCAAATTGCGTCACTACTGTACCATCCTCATCCTCCATTTGAAAGATAAGAATGTGTCATATCACTAAGAGTAAGATTAAGATTATGACAAGCACATGATATATAATGTTCTCGGATTTATTTCAAATAACCGCTTTTAAACCCCTTAGTGTTTTCCCTTCATATTAAAACCTTGACCCCTTACATTATAAACATTAAGATCAAGAGAATTAAATGCATTCAATAATTCATTGAAAAGTCCCA
The DNA here is from genome assembly GCA_027563825.1 of Erythroxylum mucronatum. Classification (NCBI taxonomy): domain Eukaryota; kingdom Viridiplantae; phylum Streptophyta; class Magnoliopsida; order Malpighiales; family Erythroxylaceae; genus Erythroxylum; species Erythroxylum mucronatum. The sequence continues at coordinate 29,073,265 of JAOSBP010000008.1, forward strand.
ATCCAAATGTGTCATCTACCTTCAAGAACTTTAAAAAGTACTCCTCTATTTTTATTTTTTAATTTGACATATTCACACATCGTACTATCAAACTCATTTGTTCTTGATGGCTCAAATCTATGGTACAATCAAGAATAATAGAAAAGTATTTCACCTCTTTAATGATCCCTATAATAGAACTTCTAACACTACGGGCCAATAGAGAAATCAACTTATTTTGAATTTTGTGACCAAGATAATGATGATGAATTTCATTATTTTGAATACATCTAACACGTTCTTGCATTATTACATCAAATTGAGCAATCATCTCAATCAATCCTAACAAATTACCATTACCATCTTGGTAAAGTTTCTCATTATATTTAGCAAGATATTTCACAACATAAACTATTCTTATCAAAACTTGTCTCCAACGTTCTTTCTCCTTTACAATTTCTTGTTGCAAATCTTTATCAACTATTTGATTTTTTCTCAATCTTACTCTTAATTCATTCAAAGTTCTCATATTAGTCATATGTTCAATGCAATTCTCATGTTCTTTGCGTCTCTCACTAAGATGTTTTTAATCTCGAAATCCATCATTTGCTAATGCACTTTGTTTGTTATTAGATTTGAATAACCTGCAACAAAAACAATATACTTTATCTAGATATTTAAAATAAACCAACTATTTTCTATCGCTAATCTCTCCATTACTCAAATTTCTATAATAATAAGAATATGAAAAATGACGAGAGGTATTGTCTAAAGGAAACACAAGATTCATTTCTCTTACAGGCTCTTTTTCAACTAAAATATCCCTTGTTTTATTATCAAGATTATCCCAATTTCTAGGATCATAAATATCCAATGTAGGGCTTACTTGCTCATCTACCTTTAAAATTTCTAAAGTGGATGCATTGGGTACATGATCATTCTCACTCAAATTTCTAATATCTTCATGAATATGAATCTCATCACTTAGGTTTCTTTATGTTGTTCAAAATTACCTTCACCTAATTTGTCGGGATTCTCACTAGAGAAGCCTACTCTTTTAATAAATTTATTAATTGCTCCTTTTTGGGATTCTATCAATTGTTCTACTTTTTTTCTTCTTTTTTTTCCTTTTTTCACTTGCAAACAAATGCTTTTTAGGCAACATAATATAAACCAATTATAAGACAATTTGAGCAGAAAAAGAACAAAAATACCCGTATGAAACTGGAAGAAGTATGCAGGTATAACCAAACACCAATAATTTCACAGTATATCACAAAGATATATCAATGGTATTATATCTATGATAGAGGAAAAAATAAATAGCAAAATTTAGCATCTAATATTAAAAATGAAAAAAAACAAAAAAGCAAAATTTAATGATAGAGAAACACTAATTTCTAAAAATACAAGAAGTTAACATACTTAGGAAAAAATATAGTAAATATTCTAAGTTACTAAATATTCTAAGTTTCCAAAGTCAAATATTATCTTATTCTATAAGCAGTGGAAATAATTGAATATTATTTTTATTATTACAACATGTTTAATAGAATTATACGTATTTTTATAATAAAATAAATCATTTATATAGTCTTTGAAATGATTATCTTAAATTATTTGATTTAGTCATATTATTACTAAACTAACGTGAACTCTACAAGAACACAAATCCGACAATTATTACATTACTTGTGGCAAAGTATAATGAAAATCTAGAAGAGTTTGATTTAATCCAATTGTAAATGTATTAATTTTTTGGATTTCGTAATAAACTTTGAGTTCAAAAATTCTAATTCAAATCCATCTAAATTTTATCTTATTTTTAATTATAAAATTTAGTTAAAAAAATCTAAATTCAATACAACCAATCTTAGACTTATCAAATAATTCGAGCCCCAAAGCTCATTCCATCTCATTAACAGGCTCCGGATCATCAAACTTCATTTGTAATGCCTCTCCGTCAATTTCTTCCCACAACAATCAGAGAGTTCCTTTTCTTTTGAAAAATCGATCTCATCGATCCACAAGCGCAAACCCACCTCTCTATGAAGACTTCTTAAGAAATTTGCGTTGGCATGTCGGTCTTGGGACATTTTGACGTTAAATGTTTTAGCGGTTGGTCGGTCGACTTAAAATCCCGCTCGAGGCAACATAATTGTGTAATATAATCTTTATATTGAAGCTTCGGTCCTCTAGGTACGTAGCCATGTTACAGAGAAGGGAGGTAATGACCCCTCTTTCAAATATTTTTTTAAAAAAAATTATTTATATAATTTAAAAATTTTAAAATTACAAGTGCAATGTCTTCCTTTAAAAAAAATTCATATCTTCTCATTTTTTTAACTTTACACGCACAACTTTTGTCCTTTTTAAATTTGAGTCTAACTCCGTCCTTGCGGTCCTCGAACCGGACAGCATCAATAAATCAGAACGGTGTCTTGTTAATCGAGTTCACTTTGACAGCTACTGACGTTGACTAATTAATTGAGGGGAGCACAGTGATAAAAGATGGTTCGACAAGTCACCTTCAAGAACAACTATTGAAAATTTCATTGTCATCTTCCTATTTATCTCTTCTAAAGTAGCATTCTTCAACAATTGAAGATTTTATTTTATCATCTTTTTATTTACTTGGTGTAAAAGTAATTTACTTTGTCAATTAAATTATGATCCAAATTCAGGATACATGTGAGTTGGTAAGGAATTCTTTTAGTTTAAGTAAGGTAGCGGATTTAAACTGTCCTCATGTATACAACTGTTTAAAATTTGAACTTCTATAAAGAACCTACCCGGTTCGAGCGAAAATTAATATAAACGTGAATAGGTTAAAGGTACCTTTCCATAATTAGAACCTCCTAAAATATCTAGTAAGAAACCATTCCCCAGAAAAAAAATTTAGGACACATTCATCTGTCACCGCTCAAAAACAAATTTCGATCGGTGCATAGCAACTCGTTTCCTAGTTTATAAGAATACAGTTAAAAAGGCAATTATTCCATGTTAAGTTGAAAGCAAAGAGCATATTCTTATGTTCAGAATACAATGCAATTAACAATTCAGTTAACTACAACAACCCATGTCGGGAGTTTTAGTTTTATATAACAACCGACATGGGATAGATGCCCGAACACTTATTGGAAGTACTATGCGACTCCGAAGGAATGGGTTTAGCACTTATCAGCTTCATTTGGGTGGAGGGAAGAAAATTTCTTCATTCAATCTCTTGGAGCGAAAGAGCTTCTCCACATCAGAAGGCACTTTGAAAGATGCCTGAATCACCTCTGGGGATAGAGCCTTCCATACAGAAGTTCTTCCAGCCAAATGACTGAATATGGGGCTGCATTAACAACCCCAGGTATGTTAGAATATGAATCAAGTCAGGCCCATTTAATGTGAAAATCATTCTTAAGTTTGATCAATACCATTGATCCATTGCAAGAAAATCATGATCAAGTATTAGAAAAACTTACTTTGGAGTAGTGACGATAGAGAACCACGACATCCCATCTGGGTCACCGATCTTTGAAACCACAAAGAACCTTGGAACAATAAACAGGTGACCTGCCTTGACAGTAGTTTCCAAGACCCGACGACCATCAAGGCCAACAACTTGGACACGACCACCACCACTAACAATGTAAGTAACTTGTAGTGCCGAGTCACAGGAAAAACCAGGAGAACACATGGCACTTCCATCTAGTCTTACAAGATCCGCACCAAAACCAACTTCAGCAACCAAAGGAAGGTTCTTGGTATTCAAGACCACAACCTTTCCACCACCCTTGATATCAACATCCAGTGGCGCTTCTTCACAGTTATATACCATTCCATCACGATGCTCCCTTTTAGGTTCAGGCATCTTGAAGGATGCATCAAGTTTGACAATGAGTTGAGTAGATTGGCTCCCCACAAGGGTCTTTGCAGTGTTCTCATCTACATCCCATGCCCTGCACACAAACTCGGTCGAGAAACCAGTGAAAATGCCATTTGCGCCAGCCAAAAACATATAACTAAATTCACCAGCCTTGTGACCCTTTGATGTATCGCCGAGGAAGAGAACAACCAACTCAGTGTCCTCTTTGTTATACCACCAATTCACAGCACCAAACGGAAGAACCATGGCATCACCCTTCCTAAGTGCAACTACCTTTTCCTCTTTCTCAGGAAGGATAATTCCAGCTACGCCATTCCCTATAGAAGCCGAAAACGTTATGCTGCTTGCATAAAAAAGAGAAGAAGATAATCGTTGAGGAGTTTGCTGCGGTGAAATTTCGTTTTTTTAGTTTCTATTTTTTAGTAAAAATCTACTTATTAATGTCAGTTATATTTTTATTGATATTGACATATTTTATAAATTATTTTTAATTAATTAAAATTATTATAATCTTTTATAAAATATTTATTAATAAAATTATTTTATCATGTTAGAATAAATAAACTCAATTAACTTGAACAACAAATCCAGTTCATTATTAGCAGGCAGAAAATACCTTTGTGTTGCAAAGAAAAGAAACATATTCCTGTTTTGAAAATCCTCATTGTACCCAAATAATTAGTGATACTACAATCTTCAGGATGCAGGAACTTGTGGGAATAAGATTCTCTGTCTAATTTTATAGTATCTTATTGTGTTCAGTAAATCTTAACTATTTATTTATGTAGGTCCCGTGTAAACTCTACATAAATAAACGTGGAGCTCACATTAATACATGGCTGAGATTCACTGGACACAATAAAACACCATAAAAACTGGATAGAGGATCTGGACTCGAACTTGTGATTCAGTCTTCCAATATCCAGAAAGAGCATCTCAATTCACGCTATCAAATTAACAATGCATAACGCAGATATATGTATTATTGGATATACCTTGAAGAACATAAGCAACCTTGGAGGAATCGGCGTAGTGAGGAAGAGCGAATCCATTCTTCTCCAGAGCGAGCTTCGCTGCTCCTATGTTCCCTTGTCGAAGCATCGGCAACTCATCTGGAGACCACGTGTAGTAGGATCCACCATCCCCGCTGATCACCTTCTTGGGCAACTTTGGTGTGAGATCAAGCTCCATTTGTTTTTCCTTAGCTTTCTTGTCAACCAAACACAAAGAGTAATCAAATGAAAAGACGGTTACGCAATACAGAGAGCGCTGTTGATTTACCAAAAATAATGCAGAGAGCGTTGTTGCTATCTCCGCGGCATGGGATGGGTAGAATATAAAGAGATAAGAACGTGCGGGCGGGGCTTTCTAGTAAAAACATTATCATATAAGGTTTGCAATTCATTTCCCACGTGACTCAGATTCGGTTTTGCCTGTCACATACTAAAATAATTGTGGCATGATAAATGTAGAAGTTGTTGTGGTCAAATGGAATTGCTAAAGCTGTTGGACAGTTGTACATACAGACACTGTTAGATATATAATGTATAGCTTCTTATTTTGTTTTGACATATTTAATTGTGACGGAATTCAATTTCTAATTGGTAGTATATATCTTGAAAACATGTGCTGGTGATGTGCTTTTTACGTGGAATCTTGTAATCAACAATTCAGTAGGTATTAATTACGTATAGGAAAAACACAGCTTACGTGATTTTTGGAATATAAGATAAAGACAAGTAAATCAATAAATTGTATTGTGTGTCGTGAAGGGCTCTTGCATCGTGTAGGTCTCTATCTATAGAATAAGTGAATGTAGTGGGGGACTATGCTTGGTACAAGAGTGTGCATTCCAAGCAGCTGACCGTGTACAAGAAATCACAAAATTGGGTTAGATTGGAAGGTGACCGTCTAGTCTTTTCTAGTGGAGGAACTTCGTTTCCTAACGTTGCGAATAGTTGCTGTCTTCGATAGTTGGAGACGGAACGGAATAAAAATTTGGAGACGGAACGGAATAAAAATTAGGGACAGTGAAGTGTTTGGTTATGGTCGACAGAACAGACGTAGTGTATGGTTAGCCTCTTTTGCACTATTTTTTTGTTCTGTTCCTTGCAACCAAACACATTCTGTCATCGAGACAGAGACAATTTTCTCTGGTAGTGCAAAAGACGAATATGCCCCTGGTCCTTAATAATATTAGAAATATGTAATTAATTGAATAATTTGATTACAAATGGTTTGCATTTGTTAAAAATTTAACTTATGGAAATAATAACAATTTTTCCACTAAGAACGAGTAATAATTATAATAACAATAATAACAATAATAATAATAATAATAATAACAAAGATTAATAACAATAGTAAATAAGTTCAAAATGTATAATAATAATAATAAATTTGAATTATAAAAATTGCAAAATATATAATAATAATAAATGGAATAATAATAATAAGAAGAAGAAGAAGAAGAAGAATAACAATAATAGTAATAGTAATAATAAATGCATTTTGATGCTTAATAATAATAATAATAATACATGTACAACTACTAATAACAATAATAAAAATACTAATAATAATAAATTGATTATAATAATAATAATAATATATGATGAGAATAATAATAATATTAATAATAACAATAATTATTACAAACTTAATAATAATAATAACCATAATAATAATAAGAAATACCTTTTCTTAGGATAATAATTAATTATTATTATTATAACAATAATGAATAATAACAATAATAAGATAAGTAATTTCGTATAATAAAATTAATAAAAATCATTTATATTATTTTAAAAAATTATTATTAAAATCGTAATCATTATTAATTTTCTTCTTCTTCCTTTTGATAATAATAATAAGATTTATTATTATTATTATTATTATTATTATTATTATTATTATGGATATCTAATTTATTATTATCATTAACTTTATTATTATTCTTATTATTATTAATTATTATCATTAGAAATTTTCTGCTTATTATTATTCTTATTATTATTAATTTTTTCAATTATTAAATTTTGTAATTTAATTATTAAATTCCTTATTATTATTAATTACCTACTTCTTCTATTTATTATTATTATTATTATTATTAAACAAAAATAATTTCCTTCTTATTCTTCTTATTCTTAGGATGATGATAATAATAATAATAATAATAATAATAATAATAATAATAATAATAATAATAATAATAATAGCAAGAAATTGGTAATAAAAACTACAAAATATATGACAATAATAATAATAACAACAACAACAACAACAATCATTAATACAAAATTAAAAATAATAACATTCATAATAATAATAATAATAAAATTGTTATAATACTAATAATAATAAGAAGAAGAAAAATAAGAATGATAATAACAAATTGATTATAATAATAATGATAATTATAATAGTTTAAAAAAATTCTAATATTAATATTCATGATAATCAATATAAAATAAGTAACAATAGGTTCGACAAACATACAAAGAAAGCATATAAGCATTCATAGACAAGATTTACATAATAGGTTCAACATATATTGAAATAAAACATCTTAACTTGCATGGAGTGAAATTGGAAACTAGGTTCAACACTGCCCTGGAAACAATATCTAAGCGTTCATGGAACTAATCACATAATTGGTTTAACAAACATTAAGGCCTTACAATTTATTAATTATGTCCTTTAGAATAAGTCCCAAAATAACTCCAATGGTTATGAGTAAAAAGTCTTTACTCCATGTCATGTTTGTGTGCGAAGTTGCAACCTGATTAACTTGTTCATTTGTTGGAAGTGCAAAAGGAGATGGAATGGAGGATGGTTTTGTGGCGATCGGAGCGATGTCTTAAATGCGACGGGCTAGCCTACATGAGTCCATGCCAAAAGCAGCTTGTGCTTCATCCAATGTGCAATATCCCTTGAATCGAGAATTTGGAAACATGGATCGTGTGTTTTTATCTAAAGAATGCAACAACAAGTTTTACTATGTTAATGCATTTTATCTAAAGAATGCAAAATACGTAGGTTTTTAGAAATCAAAAGATTATAAGAGATATAACTAAATGAAGATATACTTCAAGTTAATAATGGTGACCATGTCGGCTCCTTGTCTGCTCATCAATTCTAACCAAATCGATAGTAACTGAAGGTATAGAAAAAGAGTGAAGTTAGGTTCTAAAAGTTTGTATTTAGTTGGTTTTTTTATACAAGCTCTATTTGTAAGATTAGTCTCTCAATAATCACTACACTTTCTATTTTTTTATCAAAT
>JAOSBP010000008.1:29092923-29104596 GCA_027563825.1 Erythroxylum mucronatum
GCTGTTTTCAAGAAAATGAGACCAAATTCATACTTCCTCGATTAAAGCTGTAATCTGCTCACCAATTCAAAAAAAAAAAATTATTGATTTTTTAATAAATTCAAACAGATTTTAATTCTTTTTAAAATTTTAATAAAATATAGACGAGATTTAGCGCATGTTTGGATAAACTTTTGAAAGGTCAGTAAGCACTTTTTTCCATCACAAAAATCTTTTTTTAAGAAAAATAGATGTTTGGCTATAAAATAAAAAAAACTTTTTAAATAGATATAACTTTTTTTGCAGTTAAAATACAGTTTTTTAAAAAGCTCAAATTTGAAGCTTCTCAAAAAAGCTCATGAAATAGTTTTTTCAAGTAGATTTTTTAGATCAATTAATGAGCCTATTTTTTAGCCTTTTTTACCCTTATGTTTTACACATAATTCTCACAATACCTACAAACTCATCTTCACGTTTATCTTGCAAACTCATCTTTTTTAATTTATTGCAAATCTTCTTATATTACAATATGTGAGGGAACATATTACAAATCTTCTTGTATTACAATAAAATGCATAATTTATTATGTATTTAGTTATTTACTCAATTTTTATTTTGGGATTTATATAATATTATTTAACTTTTTGATATGTTTTAATATTTATTTTGTATATTAATTTTACTTATGTTATAATTCATATAAAAGATTTAATTAGATATATTTTCATTAAATTATATAATAATTAATATATTGTGGTCTACATATTATTTAATATAGTTTAAATAATTTTTATTACAAAATAAAATATAGTTAAAATTAAAAGTACTTTTTATTTTTATGTTATCAAACAATCTACTGTACGAAGTTCTTTCAAAAAAAGTTCTTTTTAAAATGATAATTAAATAGTTAGCTGATTTTTTAGAAAAATTCTTCTTAAAAAAAGATTTATAAAAGAAAGTTCTATTGGCAAACGCTCTACTGATATTAACCTAATTAAATATAAATTTAATAAAATAATGTTAGAATTAGTTAAGCGGAACGGAAGATACTGTAAACTACACAAGTTGACATTATTTTACGAATTCCTACATATTTTCATTTAGCTTTTCAAAATATTATTCCGTCGCTTTTTTTTCATCGGATCTGAAAAGAGACCATGACATCAGTAACTAAAATACATACTCTCCAAATAGTAGCACCTTTCCGTCGAGCTAAAAAAAGTCTGAATTTTTTTTTTGTCTTCGAGTGGGGTATCCACTGGCGGATTCAGTGACTAATCCCTTCGTTGATTTGTAGGCACCTCACAGAATAAAAAAAAGTCTGAATTTTAATAATGTGGTTTGAAAAGCGATTTTAATATTTTAGTAATATAATTTACTAAGGACAGTAAAGATTAATAGTTAAAGTGACTATGTAACATCTTGATCTCAAAAGGTGGAATCGCCCACTCTAAACGTTCCTACACCCCGACCCGATAGAGTAGTGAGGGGAGTAAATCACGGTCTAATCTCAGCCAGCTTTTTAGAAGGGTAGCCCAACGCCGATGCACACAAGGAGTCACCAAATTAGATAAACTCCCACACTACCGCTACCAGAACTCGAACCTAAAGACTATGTAACATCTTCTTCTGTACATAGTCGTCGTTAACAACTTAACATGCACATGGTGCGAATCCACATGGGGGGTATAACAACAAAAGTTGAAGACTACAAGGTCCAAGAACGAACCAATAAAAACTACTTACAATCTGATTAAACCTCGTTCCGACACAGACAATGAACATGGATGAGGTATGAGTCTTGACAATTAGGAATTGTCTTATTATATTCCCAACAACCGCTTTCTAGTTTCTACACTCCCTCACGCCTTAACAACGTTTCCTCTGAGTAACATGCAATTGTCGTACTACTTCTTAAGACTAGTTTATGTCATATGCTTAAAATTTATTCCGTCAGAATGAAACAAGGCTTCCAAAGAACAGTACTAGAAGATTTTGTCTTTTTCGATTCTGAATACAATGCATGTGGCTGCTAATTGAATTTGGGGTGTTTTTAAATTAGCTTGTGATTATTCCTTTGTCCGACTAAATCCTTAGCTACTATAGGAAGACAGACTTTGGAAGTAGAGGTTAAGTAGTTATAACCTACACGTAAAATATATAGGAAGTTTATTTATTCGAAGATGATTGAAGCTGACTATTATATATAATAATAATGACACACAAATATATCTGTAAATTAAAGCGTCAACCCACTAAAAATAGGATTAGATTTTTTGTTCCAATTATTATGTTCTTATTATATTATATTAAATCTTATCCACACATTTATGTGGACCTCACATAAATGTATGAATAAGATTTAATATATTAAAATTAGAACAGAATAGCTAGAACAGAAAATTTGATGTGACCAAAAAGATATTATGCCAACTGTTTAATGAATAACAAGCACTAGTCCTGTTAGGAATCTCACATCGGACAACTATGAGGGCATTCAAGAATTTATAATAGTGTACAAATCTTTCCCTTTTGAACCAGCTTTTGAGGGTGAATTAGGCCTTTCTAATATAGTATCAAAGTCAATTTGTCTCGATGGTTTGGGGTTATGCTCGGTTATGTCCCTTTATCCAATATGTCCATCAGATGTCCAGTTCTGCTCTGGACTGAGGAGGGTATTGTTGGGCGCAGCGAGTGTATTTTATAAAAAGGAAAAATAAAATGAGCAAAATGGACACATAATATTTAACGTGGTTCACCCTTAACTTTGGGCTACGTCTACGGACAAAACTCAGAATATTTCTTCCACTATTATAAATAGTAGGTATACAGAGATAAACCAAAATAGTGGCTCACAAGATGTTTCCTAACCTAAAAATACTATTCTCACTATTTTGTCACTCACCAACCCTTTAAGAAAATTTTTCCTAACTTCAGAGCAAAAACAATGCTCTGATTTCTGTATTTGTTGTACTTCTTTTTGAAGCAGAGAGTGTCTTATATAGGCACTCTGCCGCCTAAGGTTACTGCCTTTGCAGCTGTCTTTCTTCATTCAACAAAAGCATGCAGCATTTTATTCAACAATTGCGATTACGGCTTCAACAAAAACAACATGTGCTTCCATTCAACATTGGTAGGCATCGCATGCCTGCCATTTGCATTCAAAGATGGTGTCCCTCTATGTGAGAGGGATCCATCTAATAGGTGTCTCAGGAATCCTACATCAAACAATTACAAAGGCATTCAATAATTTATAATAGTGTGCAAACCTCCCTTCCTTAAACTAACTCTTGAAGATGAGTTAGATCTTTCTAATAAGTCCCTCTAGTATTACAATTATAAAGTTTTTAGATGGCTAGGGTTCATATTTAAAATTTGCTAATATGGTTAGCCCCAGCCGGCCCACAGCTCTTTACGAACCGCCGAAATTAAAAAATGAAAGGTACTTGTTTTGTTGCAGTTTTGGTAGTTTATTGATTAACGTGCAGGCCACGAACACGAGAAACCGAAAAGCAGTACAAACAGTGTTCAACTGTTCATCTAGAACTATAGTGCATAGGATAGCCACGTTAAGCAGCCGCATTATAGGGGCAATATAGTAATTAAGGGGAATAAACTTTGAAGAATGGTCAGATAAAGTGGAGACCAGCTCCTTCCTTTTACCCTCTTAGCTTCCTAACGGGTAACGACTTTACCTGTCTGCATTAATATAAAATTGGAAACCAAAAGGATTGCATAAGAAGCGTCATAATGATTAATTAGGCGGTGCCACGTGTCCTCTCAACGCCGGGGAGAATCTATCTTGCTCGAAGCACTTTTTAATGCCTTGGTATCCGAAATATGTTATGCATTGACATGAATAATATCTATCCGGAGGAGGCGGGGTTGGGTTGGGGCTTTAACAACAAAGTGCAAGCCAATTGGGTTGTGCAATTGTCATTGTCCTGTTGTGGAGCTGCACATGGTAATTCGGTAGAAGTCATGTGCGGGCCATTCCCCGAGTGACACGTTTGGGTTGGGGTCTCGCAGGTGCCATGGGTGCCGCTCGGTGCACGACGCTTGACGTGAGGACCGCGGGGTTGTGGCACATGCCAAGGGTGACTCCTAATGAGGTAGGTTGCACGTGCCTGAGGATGGCCAACAAAAACTTGACCTGTGAGAGTGAGAACAAAAGAAAAATGGAAATATCTTTAATGGGGTCAAATTTTGGGTTTTGCTATTTTGTCTTCATAGAGGAGAAGTCCACCAATGACATTTCCTTCCAAGTTCAATTTGACGGTGCATTATTCCATAAGTATATGTACAGTACTTCCCTCAAACGAATTCATATCTTCTGTCCAGTTTTATCCTGTCTTATTCTGTCTCATGAAATTTTAACTATTTATTTTGTGAAGCCCACGCGGGTCTCATGCGAAATTCATATAAATAAATGACTGAGATTTATTGGACACAATAAAACACCATAATATTAGACAAAGAATCTGGACTCCCCTCAAACAACCTTCCGAGTTACTTATAGATTCCTTCTAACGTGTAAGTCGTCAATCGTTTTCCCTTTTGTTCTTATTGTCGAATGACAAAGTAATTTTATTATTTAATGCACACACTCTCACATTACCTTTACCTTTTAGTTTCTCTGCTGTCTCCACTCTCTTCCTCACAAAAGATTCTCACTCGTGTTTGCTATGCTCTAGACGTCGCTACTTTTACACAAAACTCTCTTTATCAATCTTTTAAAAGTTAAACTAGTAAAAAAAGGTTAAAATTTAAAAGTTTCGATTTACGTTAAACTATCATATGATCGGTTAATAATTAAATAAAATTAAAAGAATTTTAAAAATAATTAAAGAAGATTATTTTTATTTATTAAAAAATTAAAAGTTTAATTACAAAATTATTAATTAAAAATAAATCAGTTTATTTTAGTTTATAAAAATAATTAATTTATCAAAACTAATTGATTAATTAATTAATTGATCGATTTTTAAGAACAAAAAAATTAAGAACCAAATTGAAAAGTTGACTGATAAAAAATTTTAACTGATCGATCCGGTTCAATTTTTAAAACATTGTAATTAATATTTAGTCTCCCAAATGCACGTAACAACTAAGCACCCTGCTCTATGTAAATCAAAAGCCGCATGTGTTTGGTTAGCTAGTATAAGAAGAAATGAATAATAAAGGAATTATAAAAGATGGTTGGTAAGTAATATTTTATGATTGGATAAACAATATTTTTATATCACCATTTAGGGCAATATTTCATATCCCCAATACATTGATCGAAACTTTATGATTGATTCTTTGCTTTTTTATATCATGATTCGCTGCTTATGTTTGTGCTCGGGACAGATTGTTCACAAAGATTGAAACTTATTTTTATTTTTATTGTTTTTCTTTTCTTCTTGATTTATTGCTTATTATTTGGTTGTGTACTCCTCTATGCGATCCAAGTGGTTAGGTCTTTCTTTTTCCTTCTTGATTGTTAGAAACCCTAATGATTCTTCTTTTAACATTGATGCGACGTGGTTATCAGTTTGTTTCTGTTTTATGGTTTAGTTGGATCTGCAATTTACTATTCTAGCGATATCTTTCAGTTCATGCTTTGTTTTTACGGTTATTGGTTTGTTACTGTGAATTCAAGTGTTCACACAGTTTGGATCTGGCCAGCCAACAGGTATGTCCGTTTTGTCTTGTAGTGCGATTCTAGTTATTAAATTTTTATGAGTGCCAGTTCTTTAATTATTGCTTCTGTTATTTTGCATCATTTTTTTTACCTGTCACATTTGCACGTGGGTTTACCGGGAAACAACCTCTCTACTTTGTAGGGGTAAAGCTGTGTACTATAAGACCTCTTCAGATCCCGCCTCACTGCGGGACTTTCATACTAGGTGTGATGATAATGATGACGATATTCATTTCCACTCCTCACTATATTCATTATAATTCTAGAAAAATAATCAAACCGCACATAGATTTATTGCAATTAACTTTTTTATTAAATACATTAGTTACATAATTTTCAATTTCGATTCCAAGTTTCTTTGATATTTTCAAAATTTTTATACGATGCTCTTTATCTCTTTCTAATATGAGCATAAAATATTAGATTTTCACCAATGCTTATTTTAATACCATAATCACTAACATTTTTATATACTTCAAATTTTATTTTATTTTATTACATCCAAATACGGTTTTTACGGTTGTTACATAAATTTAACAAATTCGACTTTATATACTATGTTAAATACTGTCAAAGAGAGAGGTATACGATACTACCAACTAATTATCTGTACATTGTTATAAGCGACGAATCTAGGATTTTAGTCTTGGGGGGGCTGGCGCCTATATATATGTATATATTCTAAAAAATTTTTAGTCTGAGGGGCTGGGGCCTATATATATATGTATATATTCTGAAAACTTTTAGTCTTGGGGGGGGCTATAGCCCCTGCCAGCCCCCTGGATCCATCCCTGGTTATATCCTTTGATGTCCTTTTCTCAGATAAACATATTTTCGTGTCTCGCATTTTGGTGTTCATACATACAAGAAATGTCTACCTGGATACAATTAAACGAGTTGGTCTAGCAAACTCCCAAGATTCCTCGTCAACTGACTTACTGACAATGCAAGCACATTATTAATGGAAGGAGACAATAACAAGTTTGATATATGAGTACGGAAAAATCTTCCCCATTCCAAGCGCACTAATTTCAGTTACTTACTACGATAACACACAAGGTTCGATGGGACGAGTTGGGATCATAGGATGCTTGGACATAAATAATTAAGCACATCAAAAGGGCCAGAGGATGTTCCTTTTTCTCAACAACCATTGACTAATCATTCTAATGGTACTTTATGTTCTTGCCGTCATGCACCTACTTGCCCACCCAGCTCTCTTGTCTACAGAATTATGGCATTAATGTTAGATATAAAAGCCCCATGAGTAACTTCCCAAAGACAAGAAGCTGGAAAATAGAAGGAAGAACACAGAAGTGTTCAAACTTTGAACGACTTTTGTTCCCACAAAAGGTGGAGGCACCGAATAGGGTCCATTCATTGCTAGTCGCCAGTCAATGCAAGCATTAGAATGATGTAGTTGCTAATGTGGGCAACGAAGAATCTATCGTGACAACAAAGTAAGTTTCAATAAGGTGGTGGGTCTTTCACTTGGAACATGGAAAAGTAGATCTTCAAGAATCGAAATGAGAAAAAAGGAAAACAAATGCTTTAGGTTGTCAATTTGTAACAGTACGTAATTCCAGTACAAGTTTGCTCTAAACATAATCATGGTACTATACCACAATGACCCAAGTGGAGATTGGAGAATAACTGCGTTAGGAGTTTGCTGTTTTTAGCCTTTTCTATGTTCTTGTAAACTCAAACCATATTGAGAAAGTGTCCAAAGACGAAACAGTGAAGTTGAAAAGATAAAAATAAGATCTTTCACTTTTTCTTTTTGTTTGAATGACGTCTTCTATTCGACTCAGTTTCTATGTAATCAAAAAGGATAAAAGTCTATTCCGCGTCCAAGGGTTTTTTTGCACCACCAAGCATTTCGTTTTATCATTTTTGTTTGATGAAGGAAATTAATCATAACATTTTATTTATATGTTAGGAAATATAATGTATATATGAAATTTTGATTAGTATATAGTATAGTTCAATTCTATAATTAAAGGACATTTTGAATTATGTATTAATGAGAAGAAGAGAGGAAATTTCTTGGAGCATACATATTTTTACAATACAATAGTGTAATAGACTATGCAGTCAAGTGCTTACTGACTAAAAGAGGTGTCAAGCCACCTTTGATTGTTGGATACAATTACTACAAGAATTGGATAATGAGATTAGAGATATAAGAAAATTAGAAAAGACACTTAAGTCAAGTACTGACTTTAAGTGTCTATTAATAAGAAATTTTTAAATAAGTAGTTGTTAGCAATTGCCATAGTTCTATTGTATTGATTTTTTATGAACTATTTGGTTAGAGACATTATTTCACCTAATTTAAGCTACCACTAGAGGAAATTTTTTTTGTAGGATGTCAAACATTATTTTTTAGAAGAATCATTCTTGTTCAATCTTTATGCAAATGGAATGATTAGGAGATATATTCCTCGTAAAGAAATTAAGGACATCTTTGATCATTGCCATTTTAGGAGTGTAATGATCAAATTAGTGCCTGTTTGGATGGGCTTTTGAGAGGATAATTAGTACTTTTCTCCACCACAAAAGCTTTTTTTAAGAAAAATAAGTGTTTGACTGTAAAATAAAAAAGTATTTCTTTAATAGATATGACTTTTTTGGCATTCAAAATGCAACTTTTTAATAAGCTTAAATTTGGAGCTTCTAAAAAAAGCCTCTCAAATGGCTTTTTCAGATAGATTTTTCAAATCGATTAATGAGCCTATTTTTTAGTCCCTTTTGCTCTTATGTTTTATACATAATTCCTACAATACCCAAAAACTCATCTTCACGTTTATTTTGAGATTTATATAATATTATTTGACTTTTTATATATTTTAATATATATTTTTTATATTAGTTTTACTTATGTTATAATCTATATAAATGATTTGGTTAGATATATTTTTATTTATGTTTCATATGGTTAAACATTATATAATAATTAATATATTGTGCTTTGCATATTGTTTAATATACTTTAAATAATATTTATATGCATAAATAATTTTTATTACAAAATAAAATATAGTTAAAATTAAAAGTAATTTTTATTTTTATGTCGTCAAACAGTTCATTGTATGAAGTTCTTTAAAAAAAAACTCTTTTTTAAATGATAGTCAAATAATCAACTGACTTCTTAGAAAAACTTTTCTTATAAAATTTTTACTAACAAAAATTCTACTGATATAAGCCTATTCAAACTGGCAATAAATAATAGAAGTTTTTTGTTTTTAAATGAAGTGTAAAAAAAACACAAGACATATTACATGGCTAATCTAGAAAACAAACCTTTTACGTATCCTCTAAAAGATTGAAAAGCACCCTATAAATATAATATCAAAAGTACTCTATAAAACTAAGAATAACGAGAATAAATTAGTAATAATAATAATCATCATCATCATCATTATAATAATAATAATAATAAAATAGATAAAATTCATATTAATTGTTATTGACGATAATAAAGAGCAAAGGAAGGATTTGGCTAATTAAATTCCAAAGCTGACTTCACAAATGGCTGGAAAACGGCGCCTGTAGGTGGGTCCCATAGGCGTCTGTCCAACTTTAATAACCTCTATCAAATTTTCTAACAAAACAACACCGTTTGGACACTGAACAGAATAAGACGGGGTTAACTTAGACAGAGGATCCGAACTCTCCGAACTCTCAATTGCCCTCCCGTAAATATGAACATGTGGACCCAAGGGCGAATCCACTATGGGGCAAGTGGGGGGCACTTGCCCCCACTCCTCCCAAAATATTTTCCCATTGTGTTGAAAAAATTTCATGTAAAAGTAATATTATTTTAAATTATGCCCCCATTAAAAAAAAGTTGCTTTCGTTAAAATTTTGCTTCAATTAAAAATAAAATTTTACCCTCACTTTAAAAAAAATTTGGATCCGCCCCTG
This sequence comes from Erythroxylum mucronatum, assembly GCA_027563825.1. Lineage (NCBI taxonomy): Eukaryota > Viridiplantae > Streptophyta > Magnoliopsida > Malpighiales > Erythroxylaceae > Erythroxylum > Erythroxylum mucronatum. Next base: position 29,102,516 of record JAOSBP010000008.1, read on the forward strand.
GGTGGACCTATTCAGCTCCGAGTAAACAAATGGTTGATACCCTAGACTTGTCCTTTTGGACGGCTTGAATGCCGATATTGACCCGTTTCCCTTTTCGAAGAGCTTGAACATGGGTACTACCACTCGTAAATTTAGGCATAGATCGATTTCGTATCCTTACTGGTTGTTTCTCGAAGGAAAAATAGCAGAATGAAACAGTTGTGTTATATAAAAGGTCTACTTATGCTGCATCGCAGGCGAATGGGACATCGACATACATATCAGCGAGAGTTAACCGTATGCACTCCAAGACTGTGATCAACGGGTACCCAAACGTCACGGCTGTCCAAAAGTGCGTACCCAATTTACCCCAATATGCAGCGAGTGTCATCCAGCGGCTCACAGTTCCTATCACCTGCAGATATATCTCCAACAGCATGCCCATCCCCACATGAAATCTGAAAAAGTGCGGCCACTCCTTCCTCCTCATAACTCCAAGACATGCAACAAAGAAATAGGCCATCAAGAACCAGCTTGGTAACCTCCCAAGGGCTCCAAGGAATGGATAGGTTAAAAACTCAAAAGTTTTCGAGAAAGGGATACATGATATGCTGTCTCAGCATACATTCATGTTTCGTGTGAAGTGCCATCAGATAAGGAAGGCATGCCAAAGTTCTCCGCCAACACCTAGGCTTTCTGGTCATTGGTGGATAGCGGAAACTGGTTGGCACATCCTTTGTGGCTAGAGGACACGAGTAAGATCTACGGTGTCTTGGTAGTGAAGGAATGGTATGTGAAAGGCTAGAAGAAGCAGCATTAAGACATGAAGATGGTACACCCGGAGTTAAGAAACTAGAATTCAAAAAAGAAGAAACCTTTCAAATGCGTTGCAGTTCCTTTACATAAGTAAAGATCATATTAGAAGCCTTGGAACAAGGCTTGTTTCAAATGTTGCGTGTAATTTTTCCTTGCTCATGAAAACAATCCCTTCAATTAGCAAGAAAATGGACAGGAGCCAAAGGATTTGAGAAAGAAAATCAACATGACTTTCATGTACCTGTAAATAACCAGGATTTTGTTTCCACTAATCGTTTTCTCGAATTCCTGACACTTGACAATGCTGCCTTGGCAGGAAAACTAGGAGTAGAGCAGGAAACCACACAACAAGGCCTGTCTTTACATCCCTCGGCACTTGTTAAAGCACACCCAATTTTCATATACCTGGAACACAGTCATTCAAACAACATGAATCAAAAATGATGTGAGAAACAACTCCAACATTACCACTCAGAAAGCTGAAACGAATGCTAGAATAACCAAATCGTAGTTGAAGATAAACGGATCGACTAAAACTAATTCTGCAAGAAGGAGAATTGCAGTATCATCATTGAGTAGCAAAATCATTGCCAAATCCGTCTTCTTAATCATCAAAATTGCAAACCACTCAGTAAAGATTGCTAAAATAGATCAACAACACAATTCCAGAATTTGCATGCATGTGATATAGATATGGTCTCCAAAACGTGGATAGACATATAATATGCAGTATACCATTTAGGTTAATCCCAATATACATTAAGAAGATCGCCATTCATTTCTCTCGAACCCAATCTTCACGAAGCAACTCCACTTACCCATAAAAACACACAAGAAAACTATATTACTGAATTGGGCAGATATGGCGGGAAAGGACTTATCTTGAATCAAAAAATCAAAGCTTTAGGGTATGTTTGAGAGTTTAGGATGGAATGTAATGGAATGACAATTAATGGAACAAAATATAATGAAGTGGAATGGAATAGAATGAAATGGGGCACTCCCTTGTTTGAAAGTTTAAATAAAATAAGAGAGGTACTCTTTGACCATTGTTTGGAAGTGATACTAAAAATGAATGGAATGGAATGACTTATAATTTTTTTCCAAAATTACTTTTGTAATAAAATATGCATAGTTGCCATGAAACTATTTTAGTAACCCGAAAATATTTCAAATTGTAGGATGCCTAGAATATAGTTTTGTCATTTTTTATATAAGCAATCAACTTTCTTGTTCTTTTTCATTAACCCTCATCGCACTGTACTCTTCGTTAGGCATTTATTCAT
>JAOSBP010000008.1:29104696-29120642 GCA_027563825.1 Erythroxylum mucronatum
AAACCTAGCCACGCATAACGTCGGAGAACTCCATCACTGCTGGGAAACAGACGCTATCCATGACTCAGACGACGAACGGGCAAAGGAGATAGGCAATGAACGATGGACGGCGAATGAAGGAGATGAAGGTGGAAACGTCGTCTGATGGCTGCCGACTGCAAAAACAAAGAAGAAAATTCTATCAGAAATGTATAAGACGGAGTGTGTGAGTGTGGTGGCCGCTCTGTTTTGACCTAATTCGGCAATATTTATAGAGTTTGAGCTTGGGCCCGGTAAAAATAGTGGGAAATTTTCCATTTTTAGGTCAGGTATCCGATATTCATCGCAACTAACGAATTAAAATTCGTTGCGACGTGTGGAGTTGGTTTGTTAGTTGCGACTAACGAATTTATATTCGTTGCGATGTGTTGACTGGTTCGTTCGTCGCGACTAACAAGTTGACTTCGTTGCGACGTATGGCAGTGAGCTGCTCGTCGCGACGAATGGAAAGATCCTCACGACTTGTTGACTTCTGATGAGTTGACTCCTTTGTTCCTACAAAATAAAACACTTGCAGCATCAATTGTCCTTATGAAAATTATAGAGAAATTAATATCAAATTATGACAATGTACTGACAATTTGCAAATTATGAGAGCTTGTTAATAGGAACCAATTTAAGCGCAAAAGTCATCAATTAGGAGTTAACGAGTGCATAAACAGTTAAGAAAATGCGGCCAATTTATAAAGTAAACTTGGCTCAATCAATGTGTTATGATTGGAAGTTAAAAGCTGGAAAATGTATATGTTCATTGAGTATGCTTCGGTGTTTTAACCATAACGTTTGCTCTAGTTATCCAAATGAGATGATTCTTAATTTGGGTTAAACTAGAGAGATAAGGCTACAAATTGTCTGATAAAATCGAGTTTTGATTTGGTCTCTAAGAATGTCAATTTTCGGATGGAAGTTGAGAACATATTATTGTTTCAGTATAAGAACAGTCTGAAATGTTTAGATTATAACTCTTAGAATATTAAACCAAATTGAATGATTTTGATGTCATTGGAAAATTGAGACAATGAGGAACATTTTTTATATAAGGAAGTGTTACCAAATTCCTTCAATTGCATGATTAGAAAAAGGTTATGATTTTCGGAAGGAGTTAAGCATGATTTAAATGAATTTTGAGGCATTGATAGATTATTAATGTTATTTTTGTGGAATTAGTTAGCATGTAAATTTGAGTAAGACCATATGACATGGATTAAATTGAATTAAAGTGGTAAGATTGCATGAGGGGCAAAATTGGCAAGCCACTTAAGCTTTTAAGTTATAAGGCTTATAAGGAGGGGTATAAGGGTCATTACTCATTCATTAATGGCATTATTGTAAATAGAAGTGTAGGTTGGCTTATAAGGGAGAGTGATGCACGAAATTGGGTGAGAAACCATAAGAAAAGAGAGAAGAGAGGGAGAGTTTCGGTGGAGAGAAAGAAGAAAGAAGAAGGAAGATGCTAGGTTTCAATTTTTCATGGTCTTCAAGTGGGATTTTGATGTTGCTCAAGAAGGGAAAAAGGTGGAAGAAGATGAGAGCTTCCATTCAAGCTAAGAAATTTTCTATTTGGTGAAAAATCAAGGTAAGAGTGTTTTTGATTTGTTGGATTTTGAATGAGTTTTGGTTTAGATGGCTTAAGAAATGTATGGGTGTAAGTTTTCTAAGACCAATTTTAGTGATTAAATGTTATGGGTTGTCCAATTTGAATGCCTATTGCTTAGGGATTTTTGCCATTGATGAAGGAGACTAAGAAAAGCAAGAAGAGCCTAAGGGGATGCATTTTGAACAAGTATAAACAAGGAAATAAGGTGGGTTTCATGTTTATAATTTGAGTAATGAGCCATAATTGTTTCTTTTGAATCAAGAAAGAAAAATGATTTCAATTACTTCATAAATGTTTCTCTTATTGCTTTTGAATGATTTGAGAAATTGCTATATGTTGTGATGTATGGAATTTTGATGATGAATTGTGAATTGCTAAATGAGAGGGTTTTCAGAAAATTCCATGTTCATGAAAGACAAGATTTCAAAACGTGTCATAAGTTTTGTATATGAATTTTGTGAATGGACTTTGAGTGATATGGGAATAATTTCAAAATTGTTCCAAAAGTTTTGTATTGTGTGGCTTATGGATGATTTGAGAAGTGGCTTGATGCTGGACATAGGAATGTATTTAATGAATTGTGAAATGAGGATAGAAATGCATAGGTTGTATTTTTGAGTTGGATTGATGTAAATGAGACTTTAGACATATGTTGAGAATTATGAGATCTTCGTATCTTTTGTTGTATAATGGATTTTGAGATTGATGATATAATGTGGCTTGGAATGCCATTAAAGTTGTGAACATTTATCTTATGTTGTGAATGAAATATGGATTTGTGTATGGATTTGAAATGTGAATTGTGTATGAAGGATTTGAGTATGGATGATGAGTTGATGAACTTTGAGTGTGAACTATCGTTAATATTTATATAAGCGAGATACTATGAAAAAGAAAAATAGAATTTGTGCTGAATGATATGATGTTATTGAATATGAGGAGCCATATGAATTAAGGTTGAGTGTTGGATGAATTCCATTGGGAAGTTGAATTGTTTGAATGATGTTGTAGAAAAGTGAAAGATAGAAAGTGAAGGGAAGGAAAGTGAAAGATAGAAAGTGAAGGGAAGAAAAGTGAAACATAGAAAGTGAAGGGAAGAAAAGTGAAGGATAGAAAGTGAAAGAAAAGAAAGTGAAAGGAAGAAAAGTGAAAGATAGAAAGTGAAGGGAAGAAAAGTGAAAGATAGAAAGTGAAAGGAAGAAAAGATAGAAAGTGAAGGGAAGAAAAGTGAAGGATAGAAAGTGAAGGGAAGAAAAGTGAAGGATAGAAAGTGAAAGGAAGAAAAGTGAAGGATAGAAAATGAAAGGAAGAAAAGTGAAAGATAGAAAGTGAAGAGAAGAAAAGTGGAAGATAGAAAGTGAAAGGAAGAAAAGTAAAGGATAGAAAGTGAAGGGAAGAAAAGTGAAAGATAGAAAGTGAAGGGAAGAAAAGTGAAGGATACAAAATGAAAGGAAGAAAAGTGAAAGATAGAAAGTGAAGGGAAGAAAAGTGAACGATAGAAAGTGAAGCGAAGAAAAGTGAAAGATAGAAAGTGAAGGGAAGAAAAGTGAAAGATAGAATTGGCTTTTGAGGTCTTCATAAAAATTGTAGTTCGACTTTATATCTTTCCAACGCTATAAAGTATGCAATTTTTGGATGTCGGAATTGAGAGATATGATTATTACAAGTTAGGATGTCGTATAGGAGGTTTCACCCGAAAGTTACACTTATACGAACTGTCCACATTAGTTCATTCGGTCAGTGTTTTGACCCTCCAAACGACAGAATTTTATTTTGGTTCTTCAGGAAAGTTGTAGCCATGGAAGTCTTCTTTCTAACCATCCAACAATAAGGTCAATCCGACCTCTTTAGTAAGAGTTATGGCATTTGCACCAGGGCATGTACAGTGTGAGTTTGGACATGAACAGGTTGAATTCATTTAGGCATAAATTCTTCATCCGACCTCCAATTAAAGTGATTCTTGAGGAGTTAGATTTATAACTCATTGTTATACCTTCCTACAAAAAATGTATAGTCATTGGTTTTGAATTCAAAATGATTGAGTGGAAGGTTATGAGGGGTCGATTGGGAGATGCATGTTTATGGAATTATGCTTTCAAGAATAGTTTTTAAGATATACGTCAAGTATACGAAAAGCAAGTTTTCAAAAAAAGTGCCTTTTTGGGCAACAAGTTTACGAGTTATGAAATATGTTTGTATATTCTTGTATTGATAAATTGTGAATTTCTATGATGTGTTTTATGTTATGTATGACATTGTGATAAAGATTTAATTGTGAGCATGATTATGCCATGTCTTTTATCATGGCATTTTGAGTAAATGGAAAGAAAAAAAAATCATGAGAATATAAGATTGTGAATGAATATTTGATTGTGTTTGGGTGAGAGAGGAACCGTTTCGTAGTCATGTGCACGTCAACGTAAAGCCTTCTCCCGGCTGCCCGCTTGTGGCCCACGAGATTCGAAAGTGGACTCGTTTTGTTCACAGAGTAAACTTCGGTTTCTCTGTTTTGTTCACGGAACCCTCGAGCCAATTGTGTGTGCATTACATTTTTGATGTGTTAAGATATGATGAAATTGAGTAGTATGCTTTAAAGAAAAAATCTCATCAAATGTGTTTTGATGCATTGAATCGTGATTATGAAGTTTATGAATTGCTTGATAAGTTGTGAATTTGGGAAATATATAATGCATGGCTTTCAATGTGAATTTTTTCAATAGAAATAAATATTTCAATGATTTTCGCTTGTTTTCTCGATTGTAAGCATGTTACCCACGAGCTTTTAAGCTCACCCCCCTTTTCTCCCCATCTCCAGGTGTTGAGCAAGAGACTAAGTGACTAAGATTCAAGGCACCACTCCAAGTTGCATATTTTTGTATTTTAAGATAGACTTTGTAACCATGGGGTTTTAGTTGCGTTTCAAGTATTATTAGTTCAAGTGGCTTATGTACTTTGGGATGTTGACGATTGATGTATTGTAGTTTGAAATGTCATTTCAGTTGTGTATAGAACACTTATCTTTTGATGCTAATAAATTATGAATTATGTATGGATGATGTTGGGCAGAAATCTAGATTTGCATAGGGATAAGGTTGAATTGAAATCAAAGTATACTTGAGGAAATTATCGATTTGAGATGATAAATCTTGAATACGAATTATGGTTAGATTTTTTGTAATAGGTGTTATGGAAAAAGGAATATAGAAATGGACTTTAAGCTTCTTGATTTTATCGGATTACGCCCTCACCTTATGGATAAAAGGTTGGGCTCCGGATTCGACGTCCAACATGTTTGGTATCAGAAAAAAAATTCAGGGAACCACGCTCAGTATTTTGTGTTTTTCTGAGGAGTTGGATTCCGGAAACGGGTTCCAACATAAGGCACTTATTAAGATATGTTAATATGATTTCTGTTAGCCTACTTTGTATCATATGAGCACGTGTGATACATGCTAAAAGATTAACAATATCTTTAGGAGGAATGAAATACCTTTCACTAATATTTTAAAAATTGAATTGTTTAATGTTTGGGTACTAATTTTACGGGTTCTTTTCTATCTTTCTTCAGCAATCAATATATTATAAGTATTGTTGATTATGTATCTAAATGGGTTAATGCTACAATACCTCCAAATAATGACTCTAAGATAATGATGATACTTATAAAGCAAAACATCTTCTTTAGGTTTGCTTATCTTAGAACAATAACTAATGATGAGGGTTCTTATTTTTGTAACCATGATTTTGATGACTTATTAAAAAAAGTATGAAATTACTCATAAAATGGTAACTGCCTAGCATTCTTAGTCAAATGGTCAGGTAAAACTTGCAAATGGGGAAATGAAAGGGGTATTGGAAAAATTATTGGCAGGTCAAATAAGGATTGAGATGATGCACTTTGGGCTTATAGTATAACTTTTAATGCACTATTAGATATGTCTTTTTGCTGACTTATACTTGGAAAGGCTTATCACTTACTAATTGAATTGGATCATAAGGAATATTGGACTATAATTGTATTGAATATGGATTTGAAACCTAATGGGCTTAAGATATTGTTGCAATTGAGCGAACTAGAGGACGTTAGACTAAATGCTTATGAGAATGTTACGATCTATAAGGAGAAAACCAAACATTAGTATGATAAGCACATTCTAAAGATGGAATTTAAGTTAGGCCAATAAGTATTCCTTTTGAACTCAAGACTTAAGTTATTTATAAGAAAACTTTGATCCAAGTAGTTTGGTCCTTTCACTATGGTAAAAGTATACTCTCAGGAAGCTATAGAAGTGAATAGTGAAGCAATTGAGACATTCAAGGTCAATGAGGAAAGGTTAAAAACTTTATATGATTGGTGAAATGGTACCTAAGGAGACTCATACTCCTTTAGTACCAACTTTTATGTTTGATATATACTTTTTAAGTTGTTTGTTTTATTTTATTTCTTAAATCTTTTACATTTTCTTTTTTATTTTTTTAATCTGAGATGCTCCAAATTTGATGAATTGCATAGACTGAATTAATGCAACATCCATAAATTGGCTCATAAAGTTTTTATATCTTTATTTTTCCACTTCATTTTTTATTTATCTATTTATTTCATTTACAATATACATCTATTAAGAACAATTAATGAATTAAATATGAGGAGGGAATTATGATAAGCCATCGTTAATTAGGAAACACCATTTAAGTGAATCAATGCAATTACTTTTGACTTAGTAAATTATGAGTAAAGGAAAACAAACAATAAAAATAAAGGTAATTAAGTTGATTAATTAAATGTTTCTATGCTCTATAACTTAACTACACTAGGTTCATTGAAATGGTCACTAATGAGTAGTTTTCAAACATAACCAAATAATCTTAAGAATGATTGTTAAATTAAATGATACCACTTATATATACTTAACATAACTTAAGTTTCAAATTTAGTTTAATGAGTAGCTTATTATTTATTGTTCATTGATAATTTAATACCATAAAATAACCTTAGAGCTTCAATTGAATTCTATTTCGTTGATTTTGATCCAAGTTAATAAGTTAAGGTTATGACTAGTGCTAGTAACCATTTAAAACTATAAACTAATTGAGTAATTAGAGGTATTCACAACCAATTTTTTACCATCCTGTCATAAGGTTAAGATGACATTTCAAATACACTCTCCATATAAAGTTCCAAAAATATTTTATGTTAGTTTGTTTTAATATAATTTATTAATTACTTATTGGTTTATACTTTTTACTTATATCATGGTGTTTTATATATAATGTATAATTGTTTAACTTTACTGGAAATTTAAAATATTGTTAGCTTATGTTAGATTGAGGTTAAATTATAAGTTAGTGTAAATATATAGAATTCTAGGTAATTGAATGATCGTTTTATTTATTTTAATTAGATTATTAACTCTTACTTGAATTGAAAAGTCTCTTATGTTAATAACTCTTGTGATTAATTTGATTAAGGACAATAAAAAAAGTATAAGTTTAGGGGAATTCAATGTATATGCATCGTAGATGTGTTTTAGTTAGTTTGTTTTTCTATATTTCTATCTGAGATCACATTGATTTGATATTGCATTGGATTTTATTCAATGTTTTGGGTTATTTCATGGATATGTTTCTTTGAAGTGATTATGGCTATGGATTAAAGAATTGTGCATGTTAAAATAAGGGAAGAAGCATTTTTAGATAAATACAATCTTAAATACAGGTTATTGCAACTTGTGTCCCTCTTTTCTTTCTTTTTTTTAAAAGATGAATAAATCTCATTAACTCAAGTTGAGCTTAATCAAAAATACATTGACAAGGAATACAAGTTTAGCTTTTAAGTTATATAGAGAACCAAGTCTAACGGAGAGGTTGAACATAGTGATGATCACAAGGATTCACTTGAAAAGCCACAATCTTGAAGGAATAAGCGGAAGAAGAAGACGAAGAAGAAGGGTGATGGAAATCACAGTCTAATAGCTCATTTGCAATTTATGAGACCTATAATTGCGCTACCATTACACAACTTGTTCAAACTACCATGAGCAAAAACAGTACATCGAGCTACTGACTGTAAAAGAAGCACTGCATGGGAGGCAACCTACAATTTTTTTTAATCAATTTGTTATGTCATTTTTGTAGTAAATAGGTTTTGCATTCTTTTTTCTTTTATGTTTGGAGTCCCGTTAAATATCTTGAAAGAATTGAGGATTAGTTGACATGGGAATGTGTGGAAGGCAAGCACAATGAGGTGATAATGTAATTATAAGGTATGAAAGGATTTTGGGGATGAAATGAGGAAAAAGAAGCGAAATCGAAAAAATCTAGAATTTTTAGAGGGCCATGATAATGGCCTGTAGCGGGGTAGGCATGGGATGCATGAATTTCAACTATTTTTCTTCCAATTTTACCCCTTCTACCCTTCCTACCATATATATTTACACTTAACCTCATTTTTCTTACACCTTTCACTTTCACACTCTGTCTCTAAACCTAAGAACTCAACTCCTTTCACTTCTCTCTACCCATCTTCAAGTCTTCAATTCTCTCAATCCAATGGGACCGCGCATCAATTAGATGGTTAAGCACACCCAACGAAAAGGCAAAGTCCAAGTATTGGGCTGTGGACAACGAAACAGAGCAGTGGATTATTGTGCACCTTTCTAAATCTTCTCAGATGAGGAAGGTAACCAGTTCCATACCTTTAGTCTTAAGAAAATAAGTGTGCCTAAATACTTCAATTTTAATACATTAGAAAGAATAGGATTGAGAGAGAAGGTTGAGACCTTGGGAGGAAGAATTCATTGGGATAAATTTTGGCGATTTAATTATCATGTTTACAAGGAATTAACCCTAGAATTCTTCACTTCCCTTCAATACAAGCCAACCAGCCCTAAGGACCTATGGTTTTAGTTGCGGAGTTAACCATATGGCTTAGATTATGACATTTTGTGTGAAATCGGTGGATTTCCTAACCCAACCATAGTAGATCAACATGATGACTTTCATGCCACCCACTATTGGACAAAACTGACTAGGTTGGAGAGTTTTGGCGCTAAAAATGCCCATAATAACATTATTAAAAATCCTGAACATTTTTATTACATAAATTCATGTGTCAAACTATATTTGACAAAAACGAAACAAACAAATGCTCAACAATGGAACTTTTCATCTTGTGGTGCATGAATCATAGCATCAAAGTCTGCACCTCTACCCATATCATTAATGCAATTAATGCTACTCTAAGAAAGAGAAGTAATAACTTGGGCATGGGGTATTTAGTCACGACTATTGCGTAATACTATGATGTCAATTGCAATGGACTAACTATCCATCATCCTGAGGCGAGTTGAGATCTTGGAGGCCCATAATATGGAACTTCGAGATATCAGCGCAAACTCTCTTGTCAAGATCAGGGGGGACAAGCCAGTTAGAGCTTGGTACCACCACAACAGGAGGAGGACTCAACCAACGAGGAGTTAGAAGAGGAAGAGCCAACGAGATGAGAGAAGGTAACGAAAAACATCTCAAACAGTAATAAATCCATTTCAGAAAATGCCAAGGTGTTGAAGGAGATGGTTAGATAACAAAGATGCTAAAGCCGAGACATACGAAGTATTCATATTTTTTTTAGGCTCAAGGTGTTCAACTACCACCTACGACAGTATCACCACCTCGATCACCATGACGGTTCTATACTCTAAACCTTGTCTTTTATTTTTATTGTTATTTTCATTTGTTCTCATGTTTCGTTATTTTTTATTCCCACCTTATGTATTGCTCATTTGTTCTTCTCACATTGAGGACAATGTGCTATCCAAGTGAGGGGACAGTTGTGTGCATTATATGTTTTTATTTGAATGTGAATTGTGTATACTCCATGTTAGTTTTATTTAGGATTACATGATGTGATTTATGTGAATGTGTCAATGGCTAGGACTTAACGAAATCAATTTAGCTTTGAACCTAGTCTTTTAGGTTGCTAAACTTTATTAACTTGAGAAATTATTATTCTAGGTTGTTTCAGTTAAATATTCATGTTAATTAGGATACGAAGGGATTTACCACATTCATTAATAATTATGGGCCAATCGAATAAGTATCATTATTAGTATCTTTTCATGAGAATAATTAGCTAAAGAAATGAGGTAGACAGTAAAAATTAATTAAAAAAAAGTGTTGTGTAGATCTTAAATAAGTAACTATTCCGCTGGCCCTTTTTGAAACAAATCGGGTTATGAATAAAGCTAGTAGCTAGTTGAGAATATGATGTAGCTAAGTAATTAGGGGACATTTATCACAAATGTTTGCCTTCGCGTCAAAAGGCTATAATGACATTTCAACCAAGCCACTTAATAAAAACACAGTCTAGTTGAGTAACCAAGGGACATTCATCACAAAAGTTTACCTTCGCATCAAAAGGCTAGGTTCATGTTAATAAAATTAACAAAAATAGTGGGTTGTTTAATAAATCCTACTAATCTTATGAACAATATGATTTCTTATGAAAAGCTTCTTAAGGATAGTTACAATTTCAATTGACTAAATGATTATTAATGTGTGTGTGTAAGTGATAGGAGTGAATGAATGTGACATTAAGTCCTGAGTAGTATGTATATTTAGTCCGAAGTATTTAGACACAGATTTCACAAGTTAATAAGTTAGAACAACTTGAGGGATAATGTTTTTAGTTAAATTTGTTTTACGAAGTTTAATGTCATTGTCCCATTATTGCATTTGTGTGTGTGTTGTGTTTGGTTGTTTCTGTTTTTCTTCTTTTGTAAGAAATAAGATGAAAGTCCTGCATACAATTTGGGTTTCCTTCTTTAGAATAAGATATAAGAATGTCTTATTTAATTCCTTTAGCATCTTCTTACTTTAGAATAATTCTTGCATACATTCCATAACTAGACCACTTATAACATTCAATATATTTTGGAGAAAAAGAGGCATTAAGTTGTATAGCGCAGGAGCTTAATTTGGTTTGAAACAAAATAAGACTTGTTTTATGTCCTCATAGGTAAAGGGTTTGGTGAGGAGGCTACTTGCTTTAGGCTTTAAATTAGGACAATATTATTTTTTAAGTTTTGTATAGTGGAGTGGCATGGGGCTTTGGTTCCTATGATATTTATGTAATACCTAAAGGTAATACTTTTCATCTCAATCTGATCATTAGCTAAACTCCCAAGCTCATTTGCTAGAGATATAGTTACATTGTTGTTTATATAATCTAAAATAAAGTTGAATAAACCTATACCTTTTTCTCCTTCCCTATGTCAATTGATTCTAGCCTTCTAATTTAAAAATGAATTGTGAAAGCTTAAAGCCTAGGTGTAATTATTCAAAATTAAGCTTTTTGAGTTTTCAACAAGTCATTATAATGGTCCTTATAACATTCTCTTAGAGGAACCTCAAGGTATCCTATAAGGCCCTTACTTGGGCTTTAATATCTACATATACTCTTTTTTTTAAGAGTTACGATTTCTTCTTTAACTACTTTCAATTTGGTTACTAATTAAAAAGCCTTAGAACCTTCAACTTCTTTACTCATACCTTTCAAAACAACATTCTCAAACCTCTTAACTTAAAGGAGGAAATTATAAAATCTGAAAAGGGATCTAATTTGGTTGAGAGAAATCGAATGATGTACCTCTGTAGTTAAGTGGTTAGAGCACAAAGGAGTCCAAATTAACCAAATCTAATTGGAAATTTGCTTAACCACACTAATGTTCTATCTATTTTTTTTTCCTTTTGAACTAGTCTCAATTTTATTTGTTGCTTTAGCTAAAAGATTGAACTAGAAAATTTGTAGAATTTGCTCCAATATGATTCATTATAGAGCTAAGATCATATTTGAGATGTTTTTTATTAACCCTTTTCCCTTTAAATTCATTCAAGGATAGAACACAATTAAGGTCTAATGAGTAACCAAGGAAGTTAAAACCCTCCCTAAATTCTTTTCATGTTATTATAGAGTTTAGCTCTTTTTGAGGGCCTAAGTTAGTATTATATATAATTGAGATAATAAAAGAGATCGAAGACATGAACAGGTTATAAACTAAACGGATAACTTGAATTAAGCTAAAAAGCTTATTTGCTTGGATTTGTCAATGGTTGTAGCCTACCACCACTCTACCATTTAAGTGGTGAGAGTGACTGATAATATATCTCCATTTATTTCCTAAAAAGCTAAGATCCTTATTTATTAGGTTTGCCATTAATTTTTTCCAAAAACCAAGATAAAGTGACTTCTTCTCTAAAATAAAATTCTTACTTTTTCAAAGGATAATTAATTCGTCTTGCATTTCATACTAATATAAACATGATCAGTGTTAGTTGGGAGATCCCTTTGTCCTTTTCCTTATACTAGACCTTCTTCTAGATTTTCTCTTTGAAATGTAAGACACTATAGTAAAACATTCAATTTTAAGAAAAATATTTATAGTTATTGTAGGTTTCTCCACAAACATATAAGGTGACTTTAGGCCTTCAGTGGCAACAGAAGTATTTATAAAATCATTGGGATTCTGAGTTACTACTTGGTTTTATAGAAAATTTTCAAGTCTATGAGGAGGGATGATGAAATTTAATCTTCCCATGAAAAGAATTACCTTAGGATGTAATCTTTATAACCCCTTGATATGCATGTAATTATGAGGTATTGGTCTCCTTATTTGAAATTTTTGTTTGGGAATCTGATTGGTTCTCCATGAGTTTTATTTATGTGTCTGCTTTGAAAATATTTCTTGTAGGTCTCAACCTCTTATCATAGATACTAGGTTTCCAGATGTAGGTAAGTTGGATCACATGGTCAATTAACCTACCTTCCTTAGAGAGTCTTTTGATGAGAAGAGAATCAAGCAAGTCAATTTCCCAATTGATCTTTATACACACCCTTATATAGCCAAGTTGATTTAATCTAGCTGTTTATGTGTTTAGGCATTATGGTTTACCTAAAGCAGTATCCAAGAAGCTCAAGCCTTCCAATGTTTAGTATTCTAATGGCAATTTGTGAAAGTTAATCCAAACTTGGATTACCTTAATTTTGCTTCTATTTAAGGTCGTTCTATGGTATTATTTTTAGAGAAGTAGAGGCCTTCCCACCACATGCCAAGGTATTTATTCCATAATGTTTATGAGGTTAGAATCTTCAAAGAACTTAAAGATAAAGTAATTGCCCTTAGGTAATAAGGTTCCCCAGACCTATTTTGGCCCATTTAGATGTTGCCTAAGCTTACATTTATGGGAAAGTTGGTGTCTTGTCCAAAAAATATCACACCAAAGAGGAAGACCATGCTACTGTTCTAACTTTTAGGATTTTCATAGCAGAAGAGATAACTCCTTCACATCTGGTATATAAGTATAAGTAAGTTTACCCTTCCCTTTCTCCAGTTTAGCCTCTATTAAACTACTGCAATGTTTGGATGAGCTTTCAACTTCTATGGTTGTTTTTCTTTGATATTTGAAGGATTGAGCACTAGGAAGCTTTCATCTGAATTAGGATGGAGCTTACCTCTAACCCTGCCAAGTTCAAAATAATTTAACCACTAGAATGGGGCTTTTCTAGCTCTACTCCCCTAAAAGAAAGGTAAACTTGAGGTTTCGGAAAGACCCTATATAGGAAATTCCCTTCAGGAGGCAAGCAAGAAAAGTCCTGTATTAGGAATCTTAATTAAAAATAGATAACTAAAAAAGATAGGTACAGGCAAAAGAAGGAAAAAATTCATAAATAGCTTTTGATCTAGGACCAAATCAAAGGGTTTTAAGGTAATGTTGGGTTTTTAGAAGAGTAGGAATGGAGGATTAGAGGGCACAGAGGAGGAAAAGCAAGAAGAATAAATAAGAAAACAAAACTAGGAAGGAAGCTAGTAAAGCATCGAGAGAGAAAGGAAATTATAGAGAAGCGCAACTTTAGTATAATTTGAGGGTTACAATCAATCACTTCAACTATTAATTTTTTCCTAGATAATATTAGGAGAGATAACTTAGTACTTACTATATTTTTACAAGAATGATACTCTACATATTACCACATAACTATAAAATGATAGGTGCATTTGCTTGGATTCAACAATTTTATTGTTAAAGAGTGATAATTTAAAACTAAATCAAGTATAAAAGTAACAACATATAATTTATTATTTTATAGAATTCTAGATTGAGTTCATTCAGAGAGAATTTCATATTCTTTTAAGCAACTAAGAAAAATAATGAATTTGTTTCTCAAGCTCAAGTTTAAAATCCTAGATCTTTTCAAATGATTCAAACTTATATTTCATTAAATTTACATAGTTATATCTAGAATGGCCATTTAATAAACGTAGTGAAATATAAGTACCTACCTTTAACGCTAATAGAATAAGGTCATATACATTTGAATGTATATGTTTTAATAACTTATTGACACAAGTCCATATAAATATAATGCAAGTAGACACAAGATTTGAATGTTTTGGTTATTTAAATTTCTTTTCCTGCCATTTTTATTAAGGATTATCCTGTCATGATTTAATTTATACAAAATATTTATAAGTAATCCAAAATATATAATAAATATTATATTCATAAAAGGAAAAAATTATTCTTAATAATAAAGGCAAATATATTCAATTGTAAATAATAAATGAAAATAATTTTTTCTAATAATGAGTTGAATATAATAATTTTTTTTATTCTAGCACTAGGCTAAAAGGAAATGCTAAATTACATGTTCCTATAACTAATTCCACAACTGTTGCTCCATTTCTAACTTGCAAATCTTACCCACCTTCCCTTATTGATATAGTCCTTGTTAACATATACGCCTCATTATAAATGTGAGAGTCACATCCAATATCTAATACCCAAAATAATGGAAAAAATTAGAAAGATTGATTTCAATTTTAGCCTTACATAAAGATGATGCTTCCTTAAGCTTCTTATTTTTTTAGGATGGAAGAACTATTTAATTCCTCTTCTATTACCTATTGATTCTACAATAAAATGCATGCTTGTTGTTGTTCTTCCTAACACTATCATTTAGCTTTTCTACTTTAGTAAAAGCCTTCTCTTATTGTTCTAATTCTTCTTAGAGCTTTTTTGTTGTCTTTATAAGAATTCACAACAGAACAAAATCAGGTTCTTTCTTAAGGAACCCTTTTTTCAATTTTAAACATATCAACAATTCTAGTAATAAAAAGCTTGTAAGCAAACTCAAGGCCTAAGAACTTGATTATGTTTTTCTTAGAATAATAGGCCCTACTTAGTTGGATTAGTTTGCTAAGCAAATCGAAGGTTAATTAAATTAAATAAGATCCTAACTTACTTAAAAATCATTTTTTAACTTCTCGAATTAGTAAAGAGAGTTATTAATTTTTTAAATTATAAGAGTAACAATATATATATAAAATTTATTCATTTATTTGATTTCTGTCTCATGAACTAATAGTTACTCTTTTTTGTTTTTAGTTGTTAGATAATATGAGTAACAATTTGTTTCTAAGAAGCATCTGGATGTTGATGAACTTATTGAATCTTATTTCTTGGACTATTTTTGCAACTTAAGAATTGTTTTTAAGAAAGAAAATAAGTTGGATGCTCTTAATTCTACAATACCATTTGAGCCTAAGGCAAATGCAACTGATAAAGTTTGGGAGACATATCAACTTCATATAGATAACAGTGAATAAGCTACATGTGTCATGTTAACTAGACTCTTAAAGTTGAAATGTTATATAGGAACATGAATTCCCATACTATGATTATGCATCTTAAGGAGTTTTTTGGTGCACAAAGTAGGGGGAAGATGTTTAAGACTTATAATGCATTATAACAATAAACAATGTCTAGTAAAACCTATCTATATTTCATTAGATGTTATGCTATATTTTCTATATAAATTATCTTAGTTTAATTGATTTTATTATATTTTAGATAATTATGGAAGATGTTACTTTGAGATGTGTTTTATTAACAATTATAGAAAATTTAAAGTGAAAAATATGAAGAAAACATAATTCTTAGATGAAGATATGGGTCATGTGCTAACTTATGCCCTTAAATGATCATATGCACAAGAAGACACGACCTATAGATAGACCATATGACATTGAGAAGATCTAAAGAGTGGTACAATTAGACTATGTTCTTTCTAGAAAAGAACACAGTCTAAAAAAGAATATAGTCTAAGGCACAGGTGTTGGGACCCGTTTTCGGAGCCCAACTCATAACGAACGAATCATAGCTTAACTAATATCGTGTCATTTTTTTTTCATTTACACAACATTCAAAGTAATTTCAAATTTCCAATTTGAAATTCATCAATTCGTTAATCCA